>OMKZ01018077.1:42543-56731 GCA_900302535.1 Neoniphon sammara | reverse complement strand
ATACAGGAACAACAGGGGTGAGGAGTAAGGAGAGATTTTCATTAAACATCGTTCCGGTAGAACATAAGAAGGTACAAATACAGGAAAACAAAGTGGATGTTTGATTCAACACATGTAAAAAACATATGCCTCTGTCAATACATTTCAATGAGAGCATATATGCAGCATCCTGCATTAGATCCCCTGTTGTATGGCTCACGTGGCAGAGCATGGCCCTTGCAGCAACCAGTTTGTTCTCTGCAGGATCCATACATTGTGTCATGGAAAATACATACAAGGGGACACTTCCTACATCCCCCACTCTGCATACAGTATCATCCAACAATATAAGAAGCAGCTTGTGTTAAGCCTCCATGTGGCAGAAATGATTCACATGGATGGCTTGATAACATGCAATGGCATTTAATGTCCCCACAGCTCAGTAGTGGATGCCAGTGGCACTGTGATGTACGTTCAATTCCTGCATTGAGGATGATGTGAGGTGACAGAGGATTTGGTCAGGATTGCTTTGACATGCACTGTGTCAACAGGAACCCATCCTTGGAAATGCAGGCATGTCAGATATTTCTCATTTCCTATATACCTGATGATAGAGTGAAGGCGGTTAGAACAAAGCTAAGCAACCTATCAATCCATCTGTTATTTTATTCTGTGATGTCATTTTCTCAGTATCGATAAGGGATGTGAAATGCAATAGATTAAATCATCAGTGTAAAAAAATGCAATATGTCCTGAATGAAATACTATCTGATATATGAGTATCCTGAACCCATTTTAAACTCTGACTACATTCACTGACTCCTTTTTCACTGAGATCTTCACTGGAGCATAAAGAGACACATTAAAGAAATAAAGTGGCACCCTTCAAATGGTGCACAGATACATTTCAATCTTTAAACATAACTTTAAAAAAATCTTTGCAGAGTGTTCAATGAAGGCTGTTTTTATAATGCTTCAGTGCTTTAAACACATCTAATTTTATAGTGTATGAAAATGAATCCCCAAACAGAATTCAGTTCCTCTGATCTTAGACAACTCAACCAAAATTAGCCAACATAAACTAAAGCTAGAATTCACTGTTCACAAACTTTAAAGACATGTCTGATAGAGTCTAGAGCTGCTTCATTACCGATGCACTGGAAAAGGGAGATTGTTGCTTTAAACACAATAACGCTGAAGCCCAACTGGAAGCATTAAAGCAACAAGCACATGGCTGCACCAGATATGTAAATCACCCATCATGAATAAGTCAGAGGTTCCAGGAGGAGGAAACTTTGTTTGGCAGAGTAGATACCATTAGCTTGAAACATGACTACTTTTAAACTAGTGACTGTGTGTCTGCGTATTCATCTGGTGTTATCCACCCAGGCATCAAGACATAGATTTCACCTTAGACTTATTAGTGTTACCCTCATCTGTTTTCGTTTTAATTGCAAGGATGAGTAGTCAGGACAGCATCAGCTGGCATTAGTCAGCCTTGAGGCTTATCTATTAATGGTATAGGAGCTCTGTTCTGCGAAGCCGGCTGAAGGGTCAGAGTGAGTTTGTCTTTATATACCTATTGTTGTCTGCCTTGGGGTCACAAAAACTCATTAAGGATATATTTATGGAAAGCTCAGCCAGAACCTTGTCTGGGCAGCCATCTGCGACTGTATATGTGGTAAGTAAAAAGAGAAAAGGAGAAAAAATAAACACATGCTAAGCTTAAAAAAAGACAGATTGTTGCCACCTTTGACAAGTTTATCTGTATTTTAAGCACTGATATACATAATCCTTAAAAATCCATTCACTTCTAAAGCAAGCATAAGCAAAGAGACTCACAAAGCACATCAGGAGAGCTGCTGTGTTGCATCCAGTACAGATCAGGAGTTAATGACAGTCCTTACCGGGTTCTTTATGATCAGAGCTGGACAACAGGAAGAGGAAATCCTGACAGGTATCTTGATCCAGTAGTGCACTGTTGTGCAGGCAAAGGTCAACAATTAGGGTCACGGCTTTCTGACAGACCATGTCATACTCCTCTCGGTCAGAACTCATGCTCCCAGCTGCATCCTCAGTCGTGTGTGTGCTCATCCAAGGGGACTAACGCACCCACACACGCAGCAGCCCTAGCATGCAGAAGAAAAATGCAACTTGTCTCCGTCCGCTGATTCTTCTCCTTCTTGCAGGGTCTCAAAAGTGTGTGTGTTTGTGTGCGTGTGCGTTATGTATGCATGCGTAAGCTGGGCCAGGATTGTATGTGCATGTTTTTGTTTTTTTTGTTTATATATATATATATATGTAATTGTTTAGGCGTGAGTGTGTATGTGTGTAACAGTGTGTGTGGGCGTAATGAATCACTCATGTCCCCAGGTATTCCCAGGGACAGGATTATTGCATCACATTTATGTTAAAGAGGCATGCCGAATAAGACACAACACAATTCACTCAGCAACACTCAATACGCCAACAACTGCCTGAACCTTAATCTCTCCCTCCCCCATCCTCCCCTCTGTTTCCCCACATGCTCCAACCCCCATGCCGCCCCCATACCCCGACTGTAGCGCCACTCCCACTCCCCGTTTGAATGTTACAACCAAAACGCCCTTATTAAGACCACTGGGCTTGTTTTTCTCATGCTGGCTGACTTGCTGGTCCCCCGGGTCAGACTCGGTCTCCTGTGTTATGTTTCCCTGAGCTGAGCCACCTGTGACTGGGAGGTCTCACCGCTCCCACCGACATTCCCCCACCGCTCGGTCGTGATTAGCATGGTGCTTAGTGTTTACAACCTGTGATGATGAGGGGTTAACTTGTGTGTATGTGTGTGTGTTTAAGATGGAGTGACATCATTACGTGTGGCCGTATACTGTACAAATGACTCTGATCCTGGTAATGGCCATATTACTTTGCAAAGGTGTGTGTGTGTCTGTGTATTTAAAACTGGGTGGACTTGTGTGTATGTATGTAACAAGCCATGTGTACAGCATATTAAGATGTTGAATTGCTTCCACGTATCTGTTGGGACGTTGCAGCTAATGAACCTCAATAAATGAGAATAGATCTATAGTGGCAGATCCCTGTGCTATTTTCCATAAACCTCGGAGGACTCTGTTCAAATTAATTTCTCATATCTGATTCCTGCAGTAAGTGAGCACTCACAACTATATTTATTTTTGAATCATTGCCATAACAGCCCTGAACTCCAAGATGCATAAGTTATTGTGTTCATTTACATTAGCCATAGTTATTCCCTGCAGGATTGTGGCAATGGGCAAAATGGCCCAGCCGTAGAAAAAAATGCTCTCACTAATTGACTTGACTTTTCCTCTGTATTATATTGAACTCTGTGAACTTACATGACCTTAAGCCTTCATTATGTTACAACCAACTTCAACATTAATCAAAGTAATTTAATAAATTCAGTGATGAATGGGACATTAGAAAAATGATTTCATGCCTATCTAATTACAAATTTATATTGAGTTCAGCCAGATCTTTGTTGACTGCCTTTCCTAATTGAGTTGAGCCAGGGCTTGACGTCTGCACTGTCTATGCTGGTGGGCTATAGCTTCGATAATTGGAAGCTAAACTTAGCCCTTTCTTTGTCCTCTTGTTTCACCTAGGTTAGACTTTGTATCTATTGTGCTTCCTGTTAATGTAGATTGGATCTGCTCTAGCCAGTGCTGATTAACAAGCAAATAACAAATCGCTTCTGACTGCGGTTCATCAAAGGAGTCAATTTCTTGTGTGCATCTGCTGCAGCTGATACCAACTCTCTCCTTTATTTTTTACCAGGCATCTTGTTAATACATAAATACTGGTTTGTTGCCACCTGCATTCTCAATTCATGAGCCACTGGGTCAAAATAACTTTATGCCAAAAGGTCTCTAACAGTAGCAACATTTGTACTCATTGC
Source organism: Neoniphon sammara (assembly GCA_900302535.1). NCBI lineage: Eukaryota > Metazoa > Chordata > Actinopteri > Holocentriformes > Holocentridae > Neoniphon > Neoniphon sammara. The sequence continues at coordinate 52,836 of OMKZ01018077.1, read as the reverse complement.
TGCCAACATCAGTGTGACAGCTCTACGTTTTAGTGGCGAGTTGCTGGAAGAAAGTAGATCTGGAATATAGGAGTTCTGCCTTAAAGCCTCATGTCATCGCAGTATGTGGATGGTAATGTCCAAGGATGTATGTCAAACAAATTATGCTGTGCAGTGGCTCCTTGTTAAACTCATATTCCATCACTTTGAGACAGCTGGGAGAGAACATACTACACCTCTAGTCAACATACAACTGCAATACACCTCTAACAAGAAAAGTTGAATTCTATATAGTCAACTAAACTAGATAAAACACACAGTGGAAGTCAGCAGAATGATATCAGCAGGGGCAAAAAGTACTAACTGAGGTAAACACAAACAGAAGAAACCGCTGCACAAAAATATCAATAAAGGGTAGGATATAAAATAAAATAATAAAATATATCAACACTTTCTTCTTCCAGACACAGCAGAAATGTTGTTCTAATATCGCCTGTGCTAGTCTGGAACAACCATTCCCCTATACGTTAAACAGAATAGAGCACTGATTAAACACCTCCGATTTAACTGTGAAATATATTCGATTGTCTTTGTTAATTATTCATGGAGCACAGTTAGAAAGAACACAAAACAGTGTCAGTTGTGTACGCTCCCCTGTCTCTGAATAATTTAGCACTGCGCAGCTACAAAAGTGCTTTAAAGGAAACAAACATAAACCTTCTGTATCCTAATGGTGAATTAATGTGGTAATCAAGACAACTGCTGAGAGCACTCACAGCTGAATTAGCTAGTCCCGCTAACCAATAATCCAATAAATTTCACTTTAAAACACATCTTTTAGTTGTCATTGACAATTTTGCCTGCAAGCTATAAATAAATGACTAGGGCTGCGATGGCCATATTGATCACTTTGTAGCAGGTGTGGGCATATTTTCCACAGCAAACAAGGAGGTTGTGGCACATGAGGTCCTTGGTTTGATATGCAAATCAGCTTCATCTGTGGCAAATCTTTGTGTGGTGACAGCCTGGTGGCTGCAGATGTTGAACTTGATTCATCGTGGCAAATGCATGACAAAGGGTTGGCTCACTCAAAGCTATGCTAATCAACATCAGCACTTCCAAACTTATCCTGAGGGAACTGATGGGAGGATTTCTATATAGTGAGTTTACCAAGTGTGTGTGTGTGTGTGTGTGTGTGTAAGTGTATGTCTGCAAGCACAGCGCATGTGTGCATGTGACGCATGTGTGTTGCTGTGCGCGTGCATTTCATTGTCACATTGTGTTAATCAAAGGTTCTCGACGCAGCTATGGGGCAATGAGAAAAAATATTTCTATTTTGACTCATAGTTAAGCTCATTAGTAACAGTCTTAAATTGTGTAAGCGGTATTTGATGGATGATGCTCTGCAGCTACAAAAGAACAGATGAAGAGATGATCTGCGAACAAATAAACCTGCCAATGAATATTACACAAAAGCCTGTAGGATTACCAGCTGAATATGGACATGCTATTTCAGTAAGGTCCTCCAAGGGGCTTCAGATACTTATGGAGTCGAAGCACATGTTTTTCAATAAAGCCGAGCGCTCGGCACAGTGATGAATGAGAGTGACATTACCTCCGATATGGATAGGGATCTGAATAATTATTCTGTGTCCAGGTGAAATGTGCGCAGAGCGGTATCTCACGCAAACATGTCCTGAATGTCATTGAGGTGAGGCGTTCAATTGAGCCCCTGTCTGTGTGACCCACAAGACTGATAGAGTCCAGAGGAGTTAATTCCCGGCACCCCATGTCACCCATATCAATCCAAGTCATGTAAATGTCAGCTTCAGCTTTTTTTTTTCTGTTGATAATTGGTTTATGCACTGATAGAGCACAAACATTCAACAGAAAACACAATCTTAGAATGAACAAAACAGGTACTGCTTCTCTGAATCATGTCTTCCAGCGTGTTCCAGCATTTCTTCCAGTGTATTGTGGAAATGTAATTATTATCCTTCAGATCCTAGAGCAAAATAAAGGCGGGGAGCATCAAGGATGTCTTTCATCTATTCTCTCGGTTTTCTCTGGAGAAAGACAGAGAGAGGTGGAAAAAAATGAAAAGGGCCGGCTTTGAAAGTTGCAACCTAAAGTGCAGCGAGGTGTCAGCACCGCACATCCACTGACACCAAGGACAAGGGAGCCAGTCTCACCTTAAGCACTATTGAACTGCACATCAAAAATTAAAACACCATGACACATTGTTGGACTTTTATTACAAGCTTTTACTAACAATACGGCCTCATAAAAATGTCATTTTCAGTGACACCTGAGGACACATAGGGCTCCAAGTTAAAGTTTAGGTAAGTATTACATGACAGTAGTGTAAAAATCTACTTGCTGTATCAGTAGATATGCTATGAGACCTATTCCAAGCTGAGTTTACCTGTAATTCATTTAGAAACTGAATGAAGAGTTAATCTCCGAAGGAAGTATTTCTCAAAATGCCAGATGAGTGGAACAATATTACAATCTTCTACCTCCATATTAACTTTGCATTTTTCATTATAATAGTCACCCCCAAGGTACGGTAAAGTACAAAGGGTGGCTATTGCTACTGGGCTTTGTTTAAATGATCTAAACTATATCCATTGTGCTTTCATGTGAAGCAAGTTTTTTTTTTTTTTCAAGTAAATTATGTGGTTATTATTATACTCTGAGGAACAGGCGAGGAAATGCAGATCAATTTATGTTCAAAGAATACAAAAGAAACCTTTTTATGAAGGTCATGTCTCTAACGCATCTTTATTATGTGCTGTAATGCATTTACAAGGCATTATAAATATCATTATAAATGTTTAGAAGTATGCATGACACATTATAATGTAATAGGGTTTATTTAATGTAAGTTGTTGACATTATGTATTACAAGTTCAGTGTTCATAATTCTTCATACTGCCAGTGCCAACACGAATCCTGAATCCCACGTGTTAAAGAAGAGTGTGATTTTTAGGTTGCTTAGCACATTACAGAAATTAGAAATAAGCTGATAAACAAACACTCGACATGAATTTCACAAACTTTTGTGCAAAATAACACTTTACCTAGAGTCAGCAAATGCAGCTCGTAAGTTCTTACAATTAGATTAGCATAACATACAATTTCCAATGATCTTACCATACCATGAAATGATAATAGTATGCAATTTCTGTCACTTAAAGCTGTCACTTTAAGTTTGAAAAGACATGCTATAGTGCATTTGAATATTTATGAGACATTATTCCACTTGACACAGTTATAATTCATAATCTGTTACAATACAGAACAGATGTTGCTGAGTTTGGTAGCTGTAATGCGCCATGAAACAAAAGGCTCATTTTCTTCTTTCATACACTGGAGTCAATCTGCCATTGGTGTTATAATTTCCAGACATATAATACCACTTACACCGCGTAGTTAACCCTATTATAAGGTCCTATGCACAATTCAAAGCATTATGAGGTCTATAACAATTTATAAAAGTATTATATCACATAATGAACATGCTTACAGTGTATTATAAGCATGGCCTTCATAAAGAAAAACATTTATACCAAAAATGAAACATTGGCCATTTTATGCAATGAATTCTTGCATAAAAGCTTTATTTACAAATGAGAAAATATGTGCACAAAGCATCAGGTAGTATCGCCCCAAAGCAGACATAATGTTTTAGAATGAAGCTCTGCAAATAAATGCAAAATGGTACAAGCTGTTTTATGCTTACCTTTATAAATGAATACGTTTCCATTCAAAATGAAAAGAATAGTTCCCAAAATGAAAATTCAGTTATTATTTTGTCACAGAAATAATGCATTATTGATGACTCAGGTTTTTAGGGGACTTCAACAGAGCCTTCAACAGCAAAAATATAAGCAATAACAAGATAAATATTGGACTTTTGAACTCACCTGTACTCATTTGTCTACAAAACACTGTACAACCGGTTTGAGGAAATTTCATGGTCATTTTATGCTTTTTTTTGGACTTGTTAAAAGATGGTTCCCATTTACTTCACTGGTTTGGGAGAAGGCTGAGATGGAACTACAAGGGTTAACTTGTTTGTTGGTCCTACCAACTTAAGTGGAGTTTTGATTGACAATGACTGAATTTTCATTTGATGTGAACTATTCCTTTAAATATGCACTATACAAAATTGATGGCTGATTGTAAGAACTGTTTTGACTAAACTGGCAAACAACGATGGAACAAGTGCTAAGTGCTTTATCAGTGAGCCAAGCCAAAAGTGAGAACCATGTAGACTCAGCCTTATTGTGCTTATTCCGTGTTTATATTTATTCTTTTATTTTATAACAGTTGAGTCTAAAACATCCTCACTTCTATGCATTGTTAAATAGTGCACTTTTAAGTCTACATCATAAAGATTGCAGTTTTTTTAATCTGTTGAAAATACTATATGTGTACAAACACATTAAAGTTGCAGCTCATCTATCTTAAGTACACTGTAACAGACTTCTGAAGCTTTCTAATAGAGTCTAGTATACAGTTTTTATTGATATGGAGGCCAGGTCTTATTTTTCCTCTTCTTCATGAGCCCCCATCAGAGTCAATCCCATGGATCTGCTGCCACAGGCTACACATAGAGGGTCTCATAGGTGTGTGTGTGTGTGTGATTTAACATGTGTGGCCTCATATTGAACAGCTGCAGAAACATACAGCTGGGAGATGAGAGACTAAATGAGCTTGTTTTCATTCCTCAGGAGGAAATGTGATCTAGTCACCACGGCAACTGAACCCAGGGGTACATGCAGAGTCAAGAAACTCGAGGGGTCCATGAGCAGGAAAAAAAGATTTGATTACAAACATGTCAGGGAAAGGAATGCCCGTGCTGTATCTCAAGCATTTCACTTTTTTTTTTTTTTTAAATATTTGGTAGATTTTGTGATAAATCCATGGAAATTGTAGCGCTACTGTCAGCTTAACAATATAGAGATGTTTCCAGTCAAATTTTCTCTCATGGCAGCCACCATCCAAGCCAAAGCAACAATCTGATTCAATTGTAATTTTGATTGAGGCTACTCAGGTTCTCAGTGTTTAAGTGAGTGAGTCAAATAGCTCACAGTCTTTCAGGCATATAAAGTGAAGTGCTGCAATAACAATCTAGAGAAAGTAACAGCCCTGCAAAACTGCAGAGCAACATGCAGACCATGTCCCTGTGTTATAACATGCATATGGAAAGTCGGTTTGTCTGCCTATAGAAGTCGCCCCTAGAACACAGTCCTTATACCGCCCCTTCCCACCTGATATATTCCCTCTAACCTCGGCTTCCCGGAGCATGAAATCATCCGGGCAGAATGATGGGATGTTTGGCTGTGGAGCAGGAGCGTGAGATTTGTTTCTGTGCAGATAAACACAGCCTTCACTGTTGTCTCAGCAATTGAGAACACTTTTCATTTCAATTTCAAAGTGCGCTTAGCTGAAAATAATCACACAAGGGCTAAGCAGGTTCAGCTACCCACCTAATTGGTCTTGGATATCTTCGCTGTTGAAGATATTTTACCTCTGACAGTGCTCTGTCATAGCAACAACCACTTTCGCAGAAATAATGCATTATTGATGTATTGAAAATGACAATGTTGTGACCTTTTAAATGTGACTTTCACACTCACAGTCACTCACACTTTGTCTAATCCAAAAGGTTAGACGTGAGGTAACCTCGGTGAGCTTTAGCTGAATCATATTCTTTATCTATCAGGATAACTGCAATCAGGCAGAAAGCAGGCATGCCTCCCTATTGGTTAAGCAGGCAGGGCCCTTTGTTTCCCTAATGATCAGTTGGGGTTGTCTCCAGCCCACCAAGACTCAGCAATCTCCATCCATATAATAACACAGCTGCCTCTGAAATGTGGCAGGAGGCAGAAGCCCCCAAATCTGAGCGCCTTTGGATGAAGAGGAGGTAAAGCTGCTCTTTGAAGACAAACGATGCTGCAAGGAACATACGGCTCTCCAGCCCTCCCAGGGTTTAATGTCTTACTATTTTCCACGAACAGTACCAGAATGAACAGTTTTGGCACCGAGGGCGCCACCGTGTTGGTGTCACTTCCTTTGTACACGCAGTGAGGGAGATAGCAGGCTGCTGAAATGATGGCAAATGGGAGACATTTCCCCTCTCGTTATTAACTGTTCATTTAGCTGGCATCTTATATCTAAAAATGATTTGAGAGGATGATGGTGGGGGATTAGTGAACTCTGTGAGAATTAAATAAGGCAGGAGATTAGAATACATAAATATAGAGCCTTGTTATCCAATTATTTCTGTAAGTCCATGTCAAAAAGTCAAGTGGAAAAGCTCGATACATCTTGCATGCATCTTTAACTTCTATTTAACCCATAGTTGGGTTATGGGTAGTTTGTTCATTTTAACTCACATGAGGTCTGGAGCCCAGACAGGATCCATGGGCACAGTTAGCCTGAGATGTTGAGACATTCACAGTTCCGTCCCTCTACATCCATCCTATCAATCAAATTGTTCCTCAAGTTGTCATTTTATTTTTTTTCCTTTTGGCATGTTTGAGGACAACTAAATGATGGATCGGAGCGGATTACGCAAAGCCAACATGTTACAAAATGATCATGTGAGGGAGGATGACTAATACACACTCCGAGACGTGCATACTTAAAGACTTCAGCGGTTCAAGTGATAATGAAGAACAATTTTTGCACATAAGGCTAGAGTGGTTAACCTCCCCTGCTATCTTGTTTGAATGTGTCACTCTGTGCCTGGTAACCCAGGGCCATCTAGCACTCATGCATACATTGTGTGACAGCATGATTAATTGTGTCGTGTTAGAAGGCAAACTAAGCCAGCGGATGGATGTGAGTTCTTAGCAGTGGGGAGGAAGTTACTCTTTATTCCTTGTGTGAAAGAGAAGACTGGTATAGTGATAAATGTGACTTTGAAACCAGAGGAAACATTTTGCTGATGTCTTCGGAAAGCGCTGTCTAGGAATGTCCAAATAATATATTTTTTAGAAGGATAAATGGCTTCTAATGTTCCTTTGAGGAGCTTTGATGGCCCCTGTAATGGCAGCAGAAACGATCTTGGTCACATTCCATTTGAAAGACTGAGAGGAGACATCAGGCAATTTTTATTGCAAATGCAGAGAAAATGGAGAGGATTTTGCAAATTCCATCTATATTTATTCCTCCCAGTGTGCACTCAGCGAATGCAGATGTGTCAGCGGAGGTAATATCCACAAGTAGTGTCCCACTCATCAGCAACATATGATTGGATTAGGCTGCAGATTATGATGTAGGCGGTGGGCATCAGGCCAGCAGATAACCATGCCTTCAGAAATTATTAATCACAATAAAGCAACACTAAGGCGGTTTTCCCCCAGTGAATACACCAGCATCAGAAAATAAGTGCCTTACATGTAAGATAAACTACTGTATGCAACTGCAAGCACAGCACAACCAATACTGATGACTGGGTCCAAAAGCATTTTATGTGTTTGTATGTTGCTAAGCCATAGAAAGCACATTCACTGCTACCAACTCTTATGAAAAATTATCTACAGTTCAGTTCTCCGAGTTTCAATCTCATCGCCGATTGCTGATAAATTTCACGATTATGCCTCGTGGTTTTGTTTTCCTTTGCAGCTCACTGGGCGGAAAATGTTCAAAACAAGCACGTTCAAAGCAAACACAAAGATGACGTCTGATAATGAACAGGATTCGCAGATGAATTAAAACATAAAGATGTAATAAGTATATTTCCATTTGCTGTGATTTCAACATAAACACCCGGTTGACTGAGAAGAGTGAATACTGCAAGAACCAGGGAGATGGCCTCAGTGTGTGATTTGGCATTAACTGTTTATTACTATACATGTGTGAGACATGGAAATAATAGATGGTAATTCGAAGGTTTGACAGACTATAAGGGGAAAAGATTTCCAGACCATGATGGGATTCTGCGGGAGTTGCACACATGTGGGCGCAGTGACGGCTGTTGAAAGATGCTCTTTATGGCATGGTTGACAGCACAGACGCGGTATAGCCGGGCTCTGGCAACATGGAACAACAAACAAATGTGGGATCATGTCGATCACCTTCTGTCACAGGGATGAACGCTACGCTGTTCTACTATTGTGTCTCCTTTACCACCCTCGTGTCAACAAGCAAGGGCAGCTGCAAGACATCAAGATGTAAATGTATTGTATGATTGGTGTGATCTAGGAAAATGGTATAAGGGACTGTCATTTATTTATTTATTTATTGTAATACACACACTATAATGACTTAAGAATTTCACTCTCATGGAATGAATGATCCAAACCCTGAAATGCTGTGGTTGTAGAGATGATAAAAAATGTAATGGTTGTTTAAAGGTGTGCATGCAAAACTGCCCAGGGTCAGTTTAAATGAGGATGGTTAAAATCAACTGTGGAATAAATATGCAACTAGATGTTGAGTCTACATGGTTCTCACTGGCCACAATTACTGAAAAAATAAATGCCACATTATTCCATGTTTTTTGACAATTGCGTTTAAAGAATACTCACTTAAATTAACCCCCATAGTCTACCTTTAATTCTGATGCATTTCAGTTAGCTAATTTTGTCTTGAAAACTTTGAAAAAGGAGCAAGATAGGCCTTTTTTTAAGATAGATTTTTCCAATATATGATAATTATATGTTTATATATTGTAATCTATTAAGTTGGTACTTGACACAAAGGCCGGAATGTTTAACTGTATGTAAAATTGGTATAACATTTAAATAAGGACCTTGACTAGTATTATACATGGAAATGTATGTGTTGCACTCTACATCTGGCTTATAATTTCTGGTGTCCTGGGCATATTTATTACACAATAATAAAATCAATCAATTCTATCTATCTATATCTATTAACTCTTTACCTTGTCAATTTTGAAGACATCTGAACAAGGGGTGGTGAATTCAGTTATATAAACCAGTGTTTTTCCATTAATAGCAATGTTAACCACACTTTTTACACATAGTGAGATTACTTTGTTGTGGGCATACTGTCAAGCGGGAAAACAGCTTCCCTAAACAAATAATTGCTGTGGTCACTTTGCATGCTGATTGAGCAGAGGTGCAGGTCTGAATGTAATTTAGCTGGGGTCTGGAATATACCTCTCTCTCTCTCTCTGAGCACAACAGTGGGACCAGCCTAATTATCATGGACAAATAAATGGATAGCGAGGTCACGGTATAACAGCCTCTTACACTACCACTGCACCGCTGACTATTTATCTTGCCTGAAATATATTCTGCTCTCATAAGTATATTTTTTACATATCCTACTGTAGATAATCATTAATAATCCTCCAAGTGTAGACTCTAATTTTTCTACCACTGCCCATGCATCAAAAAATGACTTCACAGAAATGTCAATGTTTGAATAACAATAACTTGGGAACTTTTTGGAAAACTTTTATTTATCCAGGGGAGGCTTTGCTGACCAAGCCTGCTGGGCCTCAGCAACGCCCTGCTTTTCAATGATTGAGTTAAACTTGGAGGAGAGCGCAATAACGGTGAGTTTGTTCAATGTTTTATGGCACAACCCAGTGTTTTCTATGGCAGTGCCCCGTGTTTTGCTTTCCCCTGACACCCAGATTCTCAAATAATTCTCAAACTTACTCAGGAAACTCGGGGTGGGTTATTATTATTGAAGAAGGAGACGAAGGAAAAGAGGAAGAAAAGCTAAGCAATAACCTCTCAAGAGTTGTCACCCTGTGGAGAGGGAGCACTGTAAGCTAACCAAAGCACATCACAACTTATTATATCCCAACACAGTGTGTGTATATGACACCAGATATGACATGCAAGATTATACATGCCAATCCCTGCTTTGTTTTCTAGCAGGCTAGTTTGACCTCCTGCCCCAAACTCCCTCTTGGAGCTTCTCTCTTCTTTCCTCCTCTCGATTTCACTCTTCTTCCTCTAGTTTTCTCAGCCCATATCCCTCCGTCTCTCTGGCTACGAGGGTTTCTTTTTCCCTGTCTGGCTCAAGAAGGATCTATTAACATTCAAAGCCAGAGTCTGTCATATCAATAATTTACACGCTGACTGTGCTGCGGCCTTAAATATGTGATGGAGCATCACGAGGACAAATATCCATAAAGTCTAATCGTTTATACAGATGTAGTTACAGAACTGTAGAGGGCCAGCTGACTTACTGCTGCACTACTGCTCCACTGACTGATTTATCTGTGATTCAATATGCTCTTTGATTCAATTTGAGAACATTTGACAAACAACAAATAGACCACAGGACTGATGTAGGAAAGATGCAGAATACAGC
>OMKZ01018077.1:0-33666 GCA_900302535.1 Neoniphon sammara | reverse complement strand
TCCCTGGAAATGGACACTGCCGGTATATTTATAGCCTAGAGCGCAAGCGAGCTCTCTTTCTTAAACACGGGTAAGGAGCTGGTCATATTCGCCAGAACAGTGCTGTGCCTCGCTGTCGTATTTTCTGGAAGGTAGACTTCAGTTTTCATTGTGTCACTGTGCTTGTGCTACACGACGCCTGATTGGGCTCCTCAGGTAGGGGGAATAACAATTTGTCTGTTTTAATGTTGGAATGTGTTATTCATTTGGATCAGTGGTCTGTTGCGTTGCTTACAGGTTTGGTTACATCATTTTTGAAATAGCTGATTGTTGTTGTTTGCCAGTGAAATGGTTGAAAGTGATTGATTTGCCTCTGGGGTTTTCATTTGGCATTTGAGCTGTATAAACATCAATTTATTAAATATTTGCTGCCGTTAGGCCACATTTGTTCAAGATACCTAAAATAATGTCTTGAGTCTGTTTATCATCAGGCTCGCCTTTTACGACATACCTATGCTTTTTTGACAACAACAAATAACAAATGTCAGGCTGGAATTTGTGACAAATGTTTCTGGTGTCTCTGTTTTAGATGAGAGTTGAGTTCTGAACACAACCACTAGACACTGAGACACCCAGAGGGAGGAGAGATGGAGAAGCCAGTCCTGCAGACGCAGCCATCCACGCTGCCCTTCTTTGACACGGCCCATGCCTTCAACCTGCTGCGAGGAATCCATGAGCTCCGTGCCGAGCGCAAGTTCTTCGACGTCACTCTGTGCGCCGAGGGACGGGAGTTCCACTGCCACCGCACTGTGTTGGCCGCTGCCAGCACCTATTTCCGAGCCATGTTCGCTGGAACGCTGAGGGAAAGCGCCATGGACCGGGTGGTTCTGCATGAGGTGTCAGCGGAGCTCTTAGGCCTGCTGGTGGACTTCTGCTACACGGGACGGGTAACGGTCACACAGGATAATGTAGACCTGCTGTTGAAGACGGCTGATCTGTTCCAGTTCCCTTCCGTCAAAGAGGCCTGCTGTGCTTTCCTGGAGCAACGGCTGGACGTCTCCAACTGCCTGGAAATCCAGGACTTTGCAGAGGCCTACGCTTGTCGAGAGCTGGCTGCCAGCGCACGCCGCTTCGTCCTCAAAAATATAATGGAGCTGGCCAAAGGGACGGACTTTGAGCGGTTGCCATGGAAGCGACTCCTTGAGTTTGTGTCAGATGATGAGCTGTGTGTGGACAGGGAGGAGACAGCTTATCAGATTGCGGTGCGCTGGGTGAAGGCTGACCTCCAGCGGAGACTGCACTACTGGCCCGAGCTCCTTCAGCAGGTCCGACTCCCTTTTGTCAGGAGGTTCTTCTTGTTGGCCCACGTGGAAAGCGACCCGTTGGTGTACCTGTCACCCACCTGCCTCCGCATGGTCAGCGAAGCCCGCAGCTTCCAGTCCTGTGAGTATGACCGCCATGACAGGCCCTGCCACCGCATGCGACCACGGCCGTCCACGGGGCTGGCAGAGATCCTCGTGGTGGTGGGAGGCTGTGACCAGGACTGTGATGAGCTGGTCACTGTGGACTGTTACAACCCTCAGACTGGACAGTGGCGCTACCTTGCTGAGTTCCCCGACCACCTCGGAGGTGGTTACAGTATAGCTGCCCTGGGAAATGATATGTATGTCACAGGTAAGTGGAGTGTAGGCATTCAAGCACTTTTTTAATCACCTTTTTTTTTTTTAGGCAAAATAAAGAAGACACGTTAGTCTTGGGCCAATATCCGATAATATTGAATATCACGATATTTGTAGCTATATGTGATATTTTCTACATTATTATTTTTTTTCAGACTTATTATGTTACATAACAACACACTTAACATAATATATGACAATTTAGATTAATGTGCGGTTCATATGCCCCCACACCCCACTGAAGTATCACGATAATATCGAATATCTCAGTATGTCGATGAGACTGTCATTACATTTTTGCATGTTGCCCAAGCCTAATACAGATTTAGTATAGTATAGTATATTTAGTATAGTATAGTATATTTATAGTATATAGTATAGTATATTTTGTGGACTATCATAGATTTATGGCAATGGAATTTATTTTAAGGCATCAGAAGGCACTGGATCGTATCCAGAGCCATCAAAAAGTTTCAAAATGTTGAATTCTCACAATAAGAACAACACTTATCTTCTTGTTTATGGGAATTTGCATTGAGGGAGTACTGGTTCTATTTAGAAATGCAGATGGTATGTATAAATGCTGTATGGAGAATAATCTACTCCATCATATACTGAAATGTGTTTTTGTTTAACCAAGACATGTATTGATGTAAGTATTGTTTTTAAATCAGTGTCAAATTTGAAAGCATCATAAGCCTTGTTCCAGTTTCCAACAGATACTAAGCCCTGCTAAGGACATCACAACTTTCAAGTTTAAATCTGTTTTGTCTATCACGTTCTCACTGTAAGTTACTTTCTTTAAGTTTAAGTTCGGTCACATCTGGTGTTCCACTTAAATAAGAACAGGGGACAGACAGTGTGCAGTGGTTGCAGTTGTGTATATTACATTCACTGTAACCTGAAAGTTCCCTTCAGTAGATTTCCAGTCCTGCTCCTTCATCTTATGAAATGGCAGTTGGGCAGAGTGCTTATAAATAAACTGCAGGCTCTTTGGCTAGCAGCTACAAGCATGAACAAGGCAAAGTGAGGCAGGACATGGTGTGCTGCCAGAACTGCGACGGTGGGCTCATCCACCAGATCATCATCACTATCTTGATCATTAGCAGTGGCTTGGCCCGGCTTGCACAAATGCCATTGTTTGCCTGCAGGAAGCATCTCAGGCCTTCACACCAATAACTGCAGAGAATATCACACAGCGTGTGATTTTAGCGAGACAGCGATTAGGGGCCATAAATTATCAGTAGAGCTCGCCTGTTCCCTCTTTGACCCAATGAACTACAAAAGCAATGCATGACAGGGTGATGTTAGGGAGAGTACCTTCATGTTGACAGGCAGATGGAGAATATTACCTTTGATGCAATGTCCTTGTGATAATATTTTCACAGTGTTCATGGAGTGAGGGCTATTTTCAGTTTGAGCACAGCCTGCCCTTGAAACTAACACAAGGCACAGCCAGTTTATTGAAGGCTGCAAAGTAGTTGGAAAATGATATCCAGTTACTGTTGGACCAGACACAGAATAGTCATAACTCAAGACTGACTGCATGCACCTGCAACATGGCCAAGTTAGAATGTTTTTCAGTTGTATCCTCAGCTTATGAGAATACAGAGAAATAAGGTGTGCACAATTAGTACTATTTGGAGAACTCTAAAATATCTGGTCTCTCACTGTGATGTTCAGTAGAAACAGACAGAAGGGGTATGCCTCATGCGTGCTGCATTGTTAAGCCTAGATTGATGATTTTTCCAGGTGGTTCTGATGGCTCCCGCCTCTACGATGGCGTGTGGCGATACAAGTCCAGCGTCAACGAATGGACGGAGGTCTCGCCCATGCTGAAGGCCCGCGAGTACCACAGCTCCTGTGTGCTGAAGGGCCAGCTCTACGTGGTGGCCTCGGACAGCACCGAACGATATGACCACGCCCTGGACTGCTGGGAGGCCTTGCCACCCATGCTGCACGCCATGGACAACTGCTCCACCACCACCTGCAGCGGACGTCTTTATGCCATAGGCTCACTGACTGGCGAAGACACCATGGCCATGCAGAGCTACGACACAGACACCAACCGCTGGTCCCTGGTCAACTGTGGTCAACTGCCCCCATGGTCCTTTGCTCCCAAAACAGTCACCCTCAATGGCCTCATCTATTTTGTGAGGTGAGGAAAGAGGAGACTCACATGATATGTCTCAGCACAATCTCGAATATTCTCATTTGCCAATGGTCGCCTCCATGAGTAATCTGTCATAAATTTAGAGAGGAACGAGATCGTCTTAACATATGCTCCATGGATATATTAAGACATCAATGTCCACCTTCAGCCATCAACTAATAATAACAGTATATATGAGTAGACTAGACTTCACAACATAATCAGCGGGTGTTTTGTTGTTGTTCCACCACCCGAGTGCACCACTGCACTCCTGCTTACCCATTTCTCTGCTCGGCCCACTGCCCTCTCCAGTGGCAGCAGAAAAGCAGCAGAGGAAGAAACTGCTAAAAGAGAGCAAGAAAAGTCCCCTCAAATCAGGGAGTTTTTGTTAAATGAATAACAAATTATGCAGTGGTAACTGCACAATGGTCAAACTACCAAAGCACTTGACTTGTATGACATAGCAATAGAACATTTTCACAGCAGCCATTTTGACATGAAACAGCAGGTGAACACAGGTGTTACTAATGACATTAATGATGGTTCTGTTCCATTTAGGTATAGAACGTTAATTAATGTGATTATTAATACCTGTGTTTACCTGCTGTTTCATGTCAAAATGGCTGCTGTGAAAAAGGGCTATTAAACAGCCAACACCCCAGGGCCACTGCATCCTTAGTCCAAAGTCCAGATCATTAAACCAGTATTCCTTCATTATAATAAAAAGCGTCCATCTTGGTAAGAAAGAAAATTTCTTTAACACAGTGGCTCATAGTTGTCAAGTGGGATTATTAATTACAGTTAAATGCATTTATGATGTGTCTGTTTTGTTTACCATCTTGAAAAGCTTAATAGTTGTGGTTTATTGGTCAAAAAAATGACTCATTTTACTAAATTTTGTTACACTGAAATGTAAAAACGTATGTTCTGGATTATAGATAATTCTAATATTTAGTGTAGGATTTGATATATTATTCAAAAATGAAAATGAATAATAGCAGGCAGCCATTCTGGATAAAAGAACAGGTGTATTCTTTGATGGCGAGCTATACAAATAAACCTCATTTGCCATGGTCATTAAAGTTAACCTTCAACAAGAAAGTTTTGGCAGTGGCTTGACTTCATTATGTTTTCTTTTTCTTTTTTTTTTTTCCAGGGATGACTCAGCTGAAGTCGATGTTTATAATCCTCAGAAGAATGAGTGGGACAAAATTAGTCCGATGAATCAGGTTTGTATTTGACATGGAACGGCATGCTTTGTCATAAAATGGACTGAAAGTAATTATCTGTGGTGATTGCCTACACCAGATCACTGCTTATGCTGTGTTCACTTTCTGTCGGACTTACCATGAATACATGCTACCAAGTGGAAAAAATCATCATTCATGTTAGCCGGTGTGTGGTAATTATAAGTAGGATGTGAGAATACTATGACAATAAAGTCAAAATTATTAATGATAATCACACTAATACATGTAACAAGCAATATCTGTTGCAGTTGTTGATTTTAAAATTAGGAATAAAAGTGATTTTGGATGTGCCCGTCCCAGTGAGTTTAACATGTGAATACAAGATGACATGTCATCCTTCTGCCTCTTTTGATATGATGTGAACATGACATGAACTTAGTTTTCCTCCTCCCCCGACTCAGTTTGACCTCTTTGTTTCAGGTCCATGTTGGAGGCAGCGTGGCAGTCCTGGGCGGCAAACTGTATGTATCTGGTGGCTACGACAACACGTTTGAGCTGTCAGATGTGGTGGAGGCCTACGACCCAACAACGCGCACTTGGACCCCCGCCGGCCGGCTGCCCCAGCCCACCTTCTGGCACGGCAGCGTCAGCATATTCCGCCAGTTCATGCCCCTAGTTTCCAGCGCGTTCGAACCCGTCAACATCCCTGAGTCAAACGCCATCCACTTGCACCGGCACCAGCGTCACCAAGCACTCCACAGCCTCAACAACAATCTCAATCAAAACCAGAACCAGGACGTGAACCCGGCACACTGAGTTTGGACTCAGATATCCCGATCACCTGCTCAATCTCTTTTCCCCCTAATATAGCCATCATTGGTTTACTGTGAATTCGCCTCATCACAACGCTGAAGCTCTTGAAGACGGAAGAGAAGGCACTTTGTGACTTAGCGTGTGTACAGTTGTCTGAGCAGTATTCCACTTGCCTGCCATGCTGACATACTGATAATCACTCATTTCCTTGAGTTTGGCTCTTGACTGGATGGATTACAGAGTAGCTAGGTGTTTATGTTTATGGACATCTGTATGACTGCAGTTTTGGATAGGTTTTCCTCATACACAATCATTTTTAATTTGAATTTTTCCTTAATTTGCTGACGACATCAAAAGCCAACATTGGTCAGAAATATAACATTAACCTGCTTACATTCCAAAAGCTAAAGCAGTCACAGTTGTTATCTAGCACTAATCAGGCAAATGGCTTCACTGGGTTCAGTAAGAGCAGAGATGTATCAGGAGAGAGGCCATATACTCTAAGCTGCACTGAGAAATCTTCTATTATCATAGGATTTGAGAAGGATCGCATGTGTTGCAACTTGTGTTGGGTTGAGATATTGTATTGCTCATTGGCTGTACACCATTGCATTGTCTCAATCTGTACCAAGTTTACCACTCCTGACTCTTTACAGGTCAAAACCTGAGTTTATAACCACCAGTCTAATGTGCATGAAGCAATATTCTTTGAAAAATTGTTTTTATGACTGTTTTACTGTTTGATATGTTTATTTATGGATATATTTATGCTTTTGTTGCTTAAGATGTTACTGCTTACCAGCTGCAACAACAGTGAAATGAAGTATATGGTGGTGATGGATCTGCAATCACAACTGGAAGTGCGAAAAATCTCTATTTGCTCTTATGTAAAAAGTGTTTGGCTTTAATTGAAATTGTATTTTTACGTGTTTCTACAGTAATGGTAATGCAATATTTTTTGTTCTTAGTTTTCATACAAGTTTGTGCTGTTAAAGCGATTTTGTAAATTTATCATTTCCCTTCTGTGATGAGTTTGTATAGTGATAATGTCCTTTACAGTGTGGTTACCATAAATAAAACTGCAGGCAGGACTGTGAGTTTATTCTGCTGCTTCACATTTGATGAGTTGTCAAGAGACTATTTACATTCACAAATACAGCATTTCTCATGTACATTGGACAGTAGGTGATGTACAGTGTGGAAACTGGAAAGATAAATGAAATCCATGAAAATTCTTTCCCTTATCAGTATATTTTAAAATAAATCTGTTTAACTTCTTTCCTCCAGACAAGGATGTTAAGAAGGACCCTATGAAATATGTTTCTTTTTTTTTTTGACTGAGGACATTCTGAATGAGACAGTCAAGAAGACCTGGTTAGTAATCCATGATCAGGACTCCTACTTGGAGTCTGCAGATTTGGACCCATCCAACTCATCCCTTTAGTGATGAAATTCTACAAAAATACAGGCTTTCCCAGACTACAGTTACAGTAGGTCCATAGACAATAGAAGATAAAATAAACCAAAACAGATAATTACATAACAAGCAACGCCCACAGGCATGCAGCTGACTTAAAAAGAACCAGTAAAAGCATGGGACTGACTTGTGTCAGTAAAATGGATGTTTGGGAATTTAACCGTAGGCAAGTTGTCCTCAGATCACTAAGGCCAAATGCCACAATCTGTGCTTCACTTTCTCTTACATGTCAATTCATTTTCATAATGGCTGCTGCTCCCTTATGGGCTGTACAGAATCCCTGGTCTTTCAGTTCTCAGGTCTTGCTCTCTGATATGTCCTCTACAATCCCTTCCACAACCATTGCCGACTCGTACCCAGTGACCATTTGTGTTTGCTGCAGGACGTCTGACACCGTGAAGCTCTCCACCGCCTGCCCATGCCCCGCGCTCTGGCTGGACACTACTTCCTCCATCACCGAATCACCCGACTGGATCACCACCCGCACGATGCTGCTGGGAACGAGGCCTGGCACAGGGGTGGGCACAGGGTTCGGGGCTTCCTGGACGGCAGCGGTCTCTGGGTCATACTCCGTCTCCTCGCTGACCAGCGAGGCTTCGGCTGTTTCGGTGACTTCGTTCTCGCTCTGAGCTTCCTCCCCTTCCGCCACTATCACGTTCCTCAGCTTCCTCTGCCTGGGGTTGTAGTTCTCAGTGCGTTTGTGGATGAGACTGTGTCGACGCAAATGGGCCTGGAGGAGAAGCGCGGAAAGGTGTGAGAGCTGGATGAGCGCCAGGAGCAAAGGGGGATAAACGTGGTTACTGTTGAGATCCTACCTGTCGGGTGAACTTGTAGCCACAGTCTTCACACTCAAACTTCCTCATGCCTTTATGGCGACGCAGATGGACACGGAGCTGCTCCATGGCTGGCCAGGGTATAAAAACACAAGGAACAGGGCTGAGTACCGGCATGGACTTCAAACAATTCTATATCACGATACATGGGTCATGATACGACCTGGATTGCCTTTCAAAATGTACAGCATATAAATCAGTTACAAAACTGACTAAATTTAATTAAAAAGTCCTATTCCAGTTTGTTAAGACATAATTATCACAACGCACAGATAGTGCTCAGTGCACTAAAATGTAAATGTCTTAATCGAAGTGCATAAATGGTGCATATTGACACAAAGTGCTAAAGAATCGATATAGTATTGTAGAAAACATTGCAATATTTGCCTGTATCGATTTTTTGCACAGCTATAACAAGGAGTGTCATATTGTGAGGAATTTTATTCATATTAACCTGCCCTTGATCAGATTCTGTATTGATGTTCTGCAGGTGCTCATGACAGACTCAAAATATGTTTACATGGATTATGGAGTACTTTCTGAGCCGGTGTGAACAAGGCCCATATTGTACCATCAGAGTGGCATGTCTTACCTTTAAAGGTTTTGCCACAGATGTGACAGCAGTGGGGGCGGCCCTCCTGGTGCTTGCTGGCAATATGGCGGACAAGGGGACCTTTCTCTGTGAAGCGCTGCTCACAAAACTCGCAGCTAAAGGGACGCTCTCCTGTGTGTGTCCGATGGTGTTTGTCTAGACTGGCTGGTATCAAAGAGACACTTCAGTTCAGGTGTCTTCAAAGCAGGCTCAAAATTCACAGTGCAATCTATACAGCTGTTTTCACACATGATGGCGGACGGTAGGAGGCCATTACCTTGCGTCCTGAAGGTTTTGCCGCAGAGGTGACATTGGTAGGGCCTCTCACCAGTGTGTACACGCAGATGCATGTTCAGGTTGGTCTTCTGGGTGAATGCATGGCCACAGTAGGTGCATACAAATGGACGCTCATTTCTGTCAGATAGAACAGGCATAAGAACTAGACTGGACACATTCTACCACAGTCAAACATGAATACAGATTATCACCTGCCAATTTATAGGTAGCCATGGTATTTAGCATACCGGTAGTGTACAAAATAAATGGGACATTTTTCAAGACACATTTGAGAGTGTGATAAAGTGGTGAACCCTGTTCCATTACCTGTGAATGGCTTTGATGTGCATCTGCAGGCCGTTTCGGCTGGAGGCCCGATGGCCGCACTCCTCACACACAAACGGCTTCTCACCTCGATGCTTGGCTGCTTCATGCACACGCAGCTCTGTCCGAGTCAAGAAGGATTTGGTGCACTGGGAACACTACATATAAAAAAACCCATCATAATTACAAGTTTATACATTCACAAGTTTACAAGTTTATACTTTACATTCAAAAGCATCTAAAATCTTTTTTAAGGGAAAAGTACAAGAGTGTGAAAGTAATGTACAACAGAAGTTAAATGTCTACTCCAGCAATCAGTCAAAATCTATAAAAGTCAATTTCCTTGAAAACAAAAATAAATAACTTACTGCATGTGGTTTGGGAAAGCCATGGACCTTGATCATGTGAATTGTCAGGTCTCTCTTGTGCATAAATTGCTCAGGACATGTTGAACACTGAACAAAAAAAACCAACCAACCAAACAAACAAACAAAAAAACAATATCAATGCATTTTTTTACTCAAGACTAAAAAGCTACATTTTTTTAAATATCTGATATAATTTTAGTGTGATTTATGTTTATTAGATGTAAAGTGTACCTTGTTGGGCATGTCCCCTGTGTGGGAGATAACATGCAAGCGTAGCTCTTGTTTTCTCTTAAATGTTGAGGAGCATGTCGGGCAAGAGTATGTCTACAACAGTAACAGCACAGATCCATTAACATGACAGCATCTTAGCTGACAAAGAGGACAGAATGTTTCATTTACTGTTAAACTGATTTTAACCAGATGCACGCAAATTTAACTATTGCACCACCAGTGCTAAAAACTGAGAAAGCTGGCTCTTTTCTAACACACCTGCACTCTTGCACAGTTTCTGGACTCGTGCTCCAAAAGATTCTCCTTCCTGAAGTAGCTCTTTCCACACTTAAGGCACACAAATGGCTTCTCACCTGTATGTCGCCTACAAGTAGGACAAAGCAAAACAGAAAGGACATTCACTCCACAACTATTTGAATAAAAATAAATAAATGCTGAAACTAGTTTAAAAGTATCTCAACCATACCTGTTGTGGACTTTGAGATAGTATTTGCTGCGGAAAGCTTTTCCACAAGTGGGGCACTGGACGGAGCCCTTTTTGGGGTCTTCTTCCACAGCCTCACCATTCTCTTTTTTGTCTGCTTTACTCTGGGCTTTGCGTCTCCGGGCTGTGGATGCAGATGGGGCTGTGGAACTGGGCTGGGCGACGGGCACATACTCCTCATCTGAGTCTTCATTGAGCCCCTCAAAATCCACATCATCCTCTTCTTCGTTCTCATTTGGATGGCTAACACCGTTGTCATTTATATCAATCTGCAGCTCAGCCATCTGAAAATAGCACACCAAATCATCATATTCACACCTGCTCAGTCTTACATTGTAATCATTTGGAGAAAAAAAGGTTCTTTTGAGATTTTTTCTCCCTTTGTATTCATCGTGTATTATACCTCTATTTCATCAGTAGGCTGGAGGGGGCTCTGACCCTCCACAACAGTGTCACAATTTTCTTCTTCCGCAGGAGCAAGCAGGGCCTTCTTGTTGGCTTTTTCAGCGGGTGTGACATCCACAGTGGGGCTCTCACCAACCAGTCGCCTGGGGCCCTTGACTCTGCGACCGGACCGTGTGGTGGTGGTAGCAGCCGCAGTGGTGGTGATGGCTACGGCAGGATTAAAGTTGGGCTTATCTTCTGTGACTGCAAGTGATGTCTCCTCCTTCACTGAGCAATCAGAGGTTGTATCTGACTTTTTAGGTCTCCCTCGTTTACGCTTAACAGGCACAGTCTCTTCCCTTGAGCCTTCCATGAACTGCTGGCAGAGTGCAAGTGCCTCTGGGACACACAGGCTGGACGAAGCACGCTGCACCTTGTCCAGGTTGACAGGATCCAGCTTCAGTTCTCCAGTGTAGATGAAGTTCAGGAGCAGCTCTAGGCCATCATCAGGGCACTCCTGAAGGCAAACCTCTGTGCATGGTATGGTGGGCATGTTGGAGTCTTGGAACAGTTCACTGAAACAAGCAAGGACGTTGCGATGGGCCAGGTAGACCACCCCACCTACATTCAACATGGCATCACAAAACTGCCCTAGTGCCCTCTGCTGGTTGAGGGAGGACAGCACATGCTGTGCATGGTTGCCCTCTCGGACAGGCATCACTTCAGAGACGACTGAGACCCGAGGAAATTATTTCACAATGCAGAGCTGAGGTTTTCTGGAAAGTTAAAAACTAATGTTAATTACTGAAAAAGAAAAAAATGTTCCTGTAAGTTGAGTGTGACTCAAGTTAGTATCAAATGACATAACAATAACTTTTAATCACTAAGTATGCAATTTGATATAAGACAGGTTATACTATATCTGACTAATATAGGTTCTGAATACATTTATCAACATTTAGGTTCACTTAACTGATAAATTGTCCACTTTTAAGACTGTTGAAGAGTCAAGCTGATTCAAGTATACGTTATAACAATTAATTTGATTATTTGAAACACTTAAAAAGCAATTTTTGTCAAGGTCTGAATTTGGAAAATATGACCAGCATTTTAGTATTTGTAGTATTTTCTAGCAGGCTTATATCTACTAATCACTGTGGAGACTGGTTTCTTCAAATTATTGCAACCCCCTAGCAGCGTACACATCTCAACGTTTATTCACAACACGTATTTTTAAAGACGCTCCCTTAGCATTGTACGCACCCGACAGTGGCATTTAGAGACCCACACTTGCATTATCGGTGAAAACTGGTTATTTCCTCTCATTTGTTGGGATGTTTCATTCGCTTCAGTTGTTTTGGAAACAGAATATAAACTAGCCAAGCTTAGCTACATGCACCTTGTTTCGTACAGGCCCCTGAAATTGCAAGAGGAAAAGGATGTGACGCTGTATAGGCGAACGAACTCTGCGAAAAATGTCATTTGTCCATTATTAACAAGCCATAAGCCTTGGTAATAACACTAATGTTTACCACAAACCAAAATAGTATCTCAAGCTTAATTGTTTTGTATTACTATTGATTTGCTGTTGGTGTACGTTAGCTAAAATACCAAACTGATATTTTATAATAGCGCTTTTGTTGCTAACTACACCCCGTGTAAGAAATGGTCGACCATCTAACGTTAGACGTAGCGTTAGCGTCTGTTTTTGGCTCACATGTTAGCCAGGGTTAGCTAGCTAGCTTGTTAGCGCAGCCGGCTGAAAAACGTGTCAGTAGCTGGCTAGCTGGCTCCTTGGATTCACTTTCCGATTATAAAGACTAGCGTTAACCAGTTAGTGCAAAGGCAAAGGGTGATCCCTGTAGTTTTTGTTTTCCCAAGCGGGAAGTAAGTTTCCTGTATCTTAGCTCAATGCAACAACGTTAGCCACTGGGTGTATTGAGTTAGCTTAGGTAAGTGAAGTTAGCTTTGGTAGTGTTACGCCAAGTTTAACATTAACGGCATATTGTTAAGTGGTTCCTCGGTGATAATGAATTTTAATTTCGTTCGCTTGCACCGAATTTAGTCATCTTATTTTACCCAGGTATATGATTTACACTGCGTATTAGCATGGCTTGCTCATCAGCTGCTACGGTCTGGGTACAGTAACGTTACCAATCCCCCCTAGACTCTGGGGTTCCCAAGTAAACGTTACGGAATAACTTAAAGATAATGATGCTTTGCCACAGTTTCTACGTTAACATAACCAGTTTGTGGTGAAACTTTGGCTCTTAGATATACATCTTGTTCTCCCTTTGTTTACAGGCTCCCCCTTCCCGTTTCATCAGTACCACACAAGGACAACTGTTTATCGTAGCATCATGAAGGTAAACAAACCCACACAAGCCAAGGGCCATGTAAAGTCCCACAAATGGAAGGATGTGAGGGGCAAACGATGCAGACCTCCCGTAAACTCGTCTGATCTCAACTCCAGCCCTGTCATGGCGAGGATGATCAAGGAGCACCAGTCAGCTGTGAAGAAAAAGCCCACCGTCAAGAGACTGAAGAAGAAGGCCAAGACTGTCTCTGGCTCTAAGAAAAGCAATCTCCAGTCGGGATTAAAGAAGTCTTACACTCACACTAATGGTAATTCAGCGTTGACAGCGGACCAGTCGGATGACTCCCAGGACTCCCAGGACTGGAAGGACATTGCTCAGTCCACCCACAGGAATGGCGTGGAGCCCTCAGATGACATGGACACTAACACATCAGGCAGACTGGAGGGAGAGTCTCTCCATTACTGTGCAGAGAGAGATGATCATCAAAATCATGCTGTACTGGTCATGCAGAAGAATCAGGTATGACTTCATCTGTCCAAATTGGGTCACGACATCACAAATTCCAATTTATACATGAGCTACCACTCAAATTTTTGTTTAATCAGGCCAGTTTAGCATCTACATGATTTGTTTACTTACTCCTCTCCAGACCCTGTGTTTCCGTGGGAAGTGCCTTTTGACCTGCCTGTATGGTCGAGTGGAAGTGATGGGGTTCACCATTGAAGAAGGCCAGCAGTCATATCCACTCTTCTCCCCTGCCTCCCATTGTCCGCTGACCATACTGGCACTGGGCAGTGCCCATGACACCAGAGATGATGGAACGAAGGCCATAGCTACCCTCCGCAGGTATCTCCCATCAGGTAAAGGCTTAAGGCACCTGTCTGCTATGTTATAG
Organism: Neoniphon sammara; assembly: GCA_900302535.1. Taxonomy (NCBI): domain Eukaryota; kingdom Metazoa; phylum Chordata; class Actinopteri; order Holocentriformes; family Holocentridae; genus Neoniphon; species Neoniphon sammara. Next base: position 19,671 of record OMKZ01018077.1, on the reverse strand, counting down.
GTTAATGATTTTTAAAAAATAATTCCCTTCTTCAATTACTTGTGACTACAGTATGTTTTTGTGAAAGAACAGCATTGTGTTGCATAGTAGAAAAAGACTGCACTAATATTAGACTGTTGTACCGAACACATTTTTTCTGCTTCACACATTTTTTATGCTTTTTCTCCAGGGTCACGTAAGAAGCTGGTGAAAAGGATACGCTCAAGCTCGTCTGTGATTCTACTGGAGCCAATGGAGACCCCTCTGACACGGTTTCTGTCAAGCTTTGCAGACCTCAGTGAATTGTTCAGCCCTCCAGTGGTGAGTTGGCTGATCTGTCTGTGATGTTCATATTCATCACATCACAAATTCAACCACCTTCATAGGTTAAGAGATTCTCCACATCCAAAAATGTATGACAAAAGCTTTTTTCTCACCCCTGCGTTTTGTAGAGTGAACTCATGTCTGCTGTGCTTGACACTCCACTCAACGGTTTGGGGATGATTCCTCTGGTCAGCAGTATTGAGGGCCTGACAATGTCAAAGAGCTACAGAGATGCTCTTAATACAGTGATCAACGCCTGCAGAGGTACACAAACACACATTAGAGGTTAGGTGTAAAATTACAGGACAGATTAGATACCATGGACAGATTTTGCAGGCACAGTCACCATGTTTTTGCTGTTTGAAACATAATGAAAACTTACTATCTGCCTTGGCAACTTACTGGGAGAAACATGTCATTTATTCATAGGGGACATGGATGGCTGTGCAGTGATCCTTGTATGTGGCACTAAGAATGTGGGCAAGTCAACGTTTATCCGCGTCCTCATCAATACCTTACTAAATCAGTAAGTCCTATTTTTCCTTAACATAAATACACCACACATATTGCACATCATGTACTGTATATTTGTTGCAAATTCATTTATCACTGGTATATATTGTCTATTGATACTTTTATGTTTCCACCAGTTTTGTACAAAATTCTATTTTATTGGTGTATTTTAATATTGTGCATTCATTTTTTTATTTCCCTCAGTAAAGTCTCATTTTATTTTTTCACATTCTAGTAGGGCTGGGCAATATCTCAATATTACGTCAACATTGTGATATGAGACTAGATGTGTGGGATTTTAAATGTTGTAATATCATGATATGGTGTAAGTGTTGTCTTTTTTTTTGTCTGGTTTTAAAGACTGCATTACAGTAAGGGGATGCAATTTTCAAAACTTACTGGACAGTTGTAGCAGTTCTTTTATACAAAATATTGTCACAATATTGATGTCAAGGCAGTCGGTCAAAGATATTGTGGTATTTGATTTTGTGTGTATCGCCCAGCCCTAGATTCTAGTAATGCTGTAATGCTGTATTCTGCTACTGCAACAACTTTTTGTTCCTATAGTGATTATAAAATCTTATCTTATGATAGCAGAGCAAGTAAATGTTGTACATGGGAGTGCTTTGGTATGAACATGGTGGCAAGTCTGATGTTTACAACAGTAGGCTAAGTGTGTGTGTGTGTGTGTGTGTGTGTGTGTGTGTGTGTGTGTGTGTGTGTGTGTGTTTATATGTCTGGTTGCAGCACTGCTAGTATAGATTACTTGGAAGCTGACCTGGGTCAAACAGAGTTTACACCTGCCGGCTGTCTCTCTCTGTCCACTGTCAGAGAACCACTTCTGGGTATGTTGCACCCTCCGTGTTACTTCACGACTTCTTTATCCTGCTTATATAATTTTTAGATGATAATTTTTACAATTATGCTAGATTATCTCTTCTCATTGTTCTATCTTGTAGCGCCTTCTTGACTTTACTTGTTTCAATTCTGAGTAGGATTGAGTAGGTTTTTTGATTGTTGAAATAGTTTGTGAACTCTTAAAAAAATATTTTAGCTCTATGCATTTTGCAACCTCTCTCTCTCTCTTTTTTTTTTAATTTTTAAAAGTTTTTTAAAGGTGCAATACAAAACTTTGTTCTGGATTAAAATCTAGTCCAGGACTTCAGTCACATCAACCCCCACCTCCTAACCTTTCTTCTCTCTCTCTCTAACCTGAATCATCAAATAAAGCCTAATATGATTAAAAATAGTCTTGAAAATTTCAGTATTATTAACATCAAACCTCAATTTAGATGGTGCCAGAGTATGTCAGTCATTTTCTCAGATATATTTAGCTTTTCTTCCTGTGCTGTTTTTTGAGAGGTAAGTGGGAGACTTATGCTGAATTATTTTTCAGGTCCTCCTTTCACACACCAGAGCACACCGGAGCACATGATCTACTACGGTCAGTCGTCATGCGAGTCGGATTTGGATCGCTACCTGGAGTCCCTTAAGTCCTTATGGCGTCGACGCTCCCAGAGCAGAGAGACGCCCATCATCATCAACACCATGGGTTGGATCAAAGGTCAGCTCTGGCCCCTTCTGTGACAGCAGCTAAAAAATGGGTAACTTTATCTGTTATGACTAATTTTAAACAATTTCTAAACACGTGCCTGTCTTGACTGTCCACAGGTTTTGGATTCCAGCTGCTAGTGGACATGATCCGCTTCTTCCCAGTCTCACATGTCGTGCAGCTCGGTCACGGCGGGTCCACCCAGTGTCCCTCCCTCACTCCAGAGTTTCTGAGGACAGCACATGGGTGCCAGACACACCCACCTGCCCAGACCGCTCTGGACGAGTTTACAGAGAGCCACAGCCCCCCCAGAAGCTACGTTCACATCATCGTCCAGTCAGACTTTCAGGGAGTAGGACGCCAAGGAACAGCGTAAGTATGCCACTACCAGCCTTTGTTGGCATCAACATTTGAAAGCTGTCATTCATAACCACTATCTTATTTACTGGTCACAATCTCTGGTTTCCCTTTGTCATGAGGCAGCGGAATAAATACTGACAGATGATCCCAGCTTGAAAAATGTTAATATCTCATAAACAGAGGTCTGTCGTTGGCTTAAATCACACTCGACCTTGACTATACTCCGTAATTATCTCCATATTTCCTGTAGAATTTTACATTAACTCCTGCCCTCATTGCAGGATCAGATCCACTAGATGTTGCAGAAGGCATGAAGATGTGTATTGTGCTAATAGCAATTGTATTTGCAGTTGAAATAGAATTTTTTTCTTGTTGTAATTACATTATTTAGCTGTAGGGGGCACCACAGCTAAGGGGATGTAAATGAAACGTTCTTTTTTGCCAGCCATATTTTTGATAGATATATATATACACTGATATGTTGTGAAATTTTTCACATTTCACGTGTTTAAGATGTACATAAAGCACATTTTTGTTAAAGTTATTTTGTGTGTGTGTGTGTGTGTGGGTGTGTGTGTTGGATTTGGCAGGAAACACCAGCGCACCAATGAGCACAGAGAGCTGTCCCTGCTGGGCTACCTCAGTCAGCTGCAGTCTCCTGACCCGCGCTCCGTCAGACCTCTACACTGCCTCACCCCGTACCAGGTACATGAGCAAGATGTTGCATGAGATACTCCCAATATTGTCATCATTAATTATCTAAAGGCATAATGTCCAGATTTTAATACTTGAGTGAATGCATCTAACTACCAGTCAGATACAATAGGAATTTTAAGTGGCATGACCAAAGTGGGAGCTGTAATGTTTAACTGTGGAATTATTGAATTATTGCTTTGTTTTTAATCTCTTCTTCATAATCCATTTTCATTATGACCCTCCCCACAGGTTCCACATTCAGCAGTGGCTGTAGGTGTGACCCACTGCGAGGTGGCGCCCAGTCACATGCTTTATGCTGCCAACGCCAGCCTGGTGGGACTGTGCTGCCTGGGAGAGAAAGTAACGAGTCGGGGAGGCCCAGTCATGCTCTCCCAGGCGCCCATCTGCCCGTGTGTGGGCTTTGGTACGTATCCTGCTGGACTTTTGAGGAATGATTAGTATTCTTTCACTTACCCTTACCAAATGAATTGTCAAATTAATGCGCTTTCATCCTTAAAGTGATTCCTCCTGATTACATAATTGAAGTTATATGGAAAGTAAAGATTCGGCTTCTGTAACTGTTTTCTTTGTCGTGATCTGTTTTCCCAGGCGTGCTCAGAGGTATCGACATGGTGCGAGGTCTTTACTTTCTCCTGACCCCTGTAGATCCCTCCATCCTTCGTAATGTCAACTGTCTCCTCCTGGGAGCCATTTCACTACCCTCCTGCATCCTCACAACACAGGTAAGATAACAGTATTTCATATTGTGCGCAATACTCTAAATGGAGAGGAGAAAATCTTATTTTTTGTCAAAAAGATGTGTTATCTTTTTACTTTAAACTTGATCAGCACATTAACGAACATACAAATAGTTGGCCCGAACCCTCGTCATGCAGTGATAAACGGTTCCCTTGTCTCCATTTCAGCCTGGCTTTGAGGGAGAGATGCCCTACGTCACCACAGACTACAGTTTTGATCTCACTGGGGCTGGAAAGCTGCGTGTCTTCAAGGGATTGGCGAGGCCTGGACAAATAGGGATGAAGTGACATTTTTTTGTACGCGTTTGATTTCACTTCTGTCTTTTGCCCTCCTTGTTGACCAGCTTGTTACACCAAGCCAGGATGAGCCTTTGAATGTACAGAACTGAGTATGAGAGGAAGGAATATTTTTATACAAAGGTTCGGCCAGTATTACAGACTCTGCTGGAGACGGCCTGCTCCTTCCTGTCAGTGAACTTCCTTTGGATAACCTCAGCTGTTCTCAACCATGTCCAACACCCTGCTGAGTACATTTTTGACAACGGCGTGAAGTACTTTTGAGTTTACGTGCTTTCTATCACATGGAACATTGTATCATAAGTTACAGTTAAGGCTCTTGTTTGATGTCTGTTCCTGGAAGGTGACATTCCGAATCCGAGACGGAAAACATAACGTGTCAAATATTTAAATAACAAATAACTTTTCTTCACACTTTGTGCGCTTCTTGTCAGTGTCAAGATTCAAATCTGTCTGAGGATCAGTGTGACCGGTGGTTGGTTTTTAAGCATTATTATTTTTTTTTTTTTTGCAATTAAATTTACAAAATGATGTACCACGTTACAACCATTCATCAGCAGTCATATATATATACCTAATGTGGCCGTGTAACTAGCTCAAAGTATACAGTATAATATGTTAGTGTATTCCATTTGTCTCGGAGGGAAAAAAAAATACTTAAAAAAAATGACATGAAAACTTCTCAGAATTATGAGAAAAGCTGTCATTAAATCAAAACTGGGCTGACTTTTTCCCCAGATGACTGCAATACACTTCCATAACCAGATTTGGACAAGCAGTTGTTTTTGTGAAAGCTGGATTGTTTGATAAATTGTCCACTGCCAATTCGCTTCACTCTGTTTCTGCTTACATTTGACATTTCACAAGTAAAAAGTGCAAGGCAGAGTCTAGGGATAGAGTTTTCTCATGACTTAATATGTGAAGCCCATGAACTCATCACTGAAACCTGCCCTTGTTTGTATTATATTCACTTTATGCCAGTGAGTTATGTTTTTTCTGGGTTGACGGACTGCGAATTTTGATCTTTCTATTGTTGGACTATAACTCTGCTTCAGCTGTTCTACATTTCTTATTGAGTTGAAAAGACATAACAGTGTTACTGCACTTACAAGGCGTCTGAGAAATTTTGTAAATGCAAAATGTTGAATTTGTTTTTGTAGGCCTATGGGGGAAAATAAAGTTCATTTTGTTTCTTAGGTGGTGTTCATTTTTGCCCTCAGGGGGGCAGTGGTGGCGCTCAGAACATACAGTGTTGCTCTATTGCTGTGAACAGTAGCAAATTTCCACATAATTACACATAAAGGACTGGAATGCCACAATTAAAGACTGCTATAGACATGCCTATATTACAAAAGAATTGAGGAGCTACGTGGTATTATGTAATTCTGTCAGCCCTACAAATCAAGACAAAAGAAGCCATGACCCCATCTTGACTGTGTCAGCATGCCTGCCGCTGCATGTAAACTGTGAACTTTGACGTTATTTGCTCAATTCACTGGAAGAATGAAGGAGGACTCGGTCGTAAACATCCATTCACGCTGTAGAGAATTGCTAATTTGTTAAGTGGGCTATTTTGACATCCCCTCTCTGCCCCCTTGCCTTGCTTTGTTCACTGTTTCCCACCCCTTTGTTGAGGGTGGGAGCATACAAACAAAGCAGGGCTACATTGTGCCAGTGTCATTGTTTTTGCTTCGTCAGGACAGACGTTTTCCCATAGAGCTCATGCAACCCAAAGAGAAATCCCACTCGTCAGAGGTGCCATCCAGACAGTCTAGATACAGCTGATTGGATTAGGAATAAACATATTGTTGCACATGTTTGATAGATGTTATATATTTGGGATAAACCACCAAATTTAAATCAAAGGGGATGCCTGTGAAATGAAGTATAGTTGCCTTTGGGTGTTGTCCCCTGGATAGTTTACAGTTAGTTTGTTTTGCAGCTGGCTAGAGGAGTCATTGAGGTTTTGAGTCAAAGTATTAAATTCCTTCACTTTCCAGATTCATTTGGACCACTGACGTGTATCCAAAACCACCAAAAGAGGGATATTTAAAGGTTAAGGTGTTAAACCCATTTCGTTGTACCTGGAAACCAAGTTACAGCAGTAAACAGAGATAGCACAAACACTTCACGTAGGTAAAACAAAGATAGAAAACAATGGTAGCCCTGCAGCTGTTTAAAAAAAAAAGAAAAATATGGGATATTTTTGCAGAAGGTTGATGTTCCTTATATGGTGCCCATGGCAGAATCAATAAACCCCTTGATCTTGATCTGGTCAAAGCCCTGAACATCATCCAAGAAAGTATGGAGAGCACCTGTTCAGCAGACAGACATGCAGAGATGCAACCTTAGTGCTTTTATTCTAGGCTCAAGGTTAATAATATTTTGCTGGTGACAACAAACCCTTGGTGACTTTTCAATTTCTCTCAAGCAATTTATCTGTGCCGCACTGCCCAAATCTCTAAATGTGCTGTAGTTCCAGGCAAACAATTACAAGCAAAGAGTGATTGCAAGTTTGGTTAAATTATGCTGGATAAAGGAACAATGGAGCGGCAGCGTGCCATCATAACCACTCACATTTGGCATCCTTAGTTAAAGAAAATGCATGGGTGTAGTGTAACTCCACACTTTGCTATGGTTAGATTATTTTAACAAACACTTATGTCTTATTTCTTAACCCTAATTATGATGCTTTGTGTTGGATTTGAATTTTTCCAGCTGGTCACAGTAGGTTTGTTGAATCCTATATAACAGAGCTTGGAGCTATGAATTTACTCATCAGCCTGTGCCAGAGGTTCCTAAGTTTGGGTCCTTGAGAGGCTTCCAGAGGGTGTCAAGCAAAATAATTTCATTTCACTATCAGTGAAAGAACAGACAGAATTCTATTTTAGATCATAGGTATCACTCTCCCCTCTGTGATTACCTTGCTACCTAACTACAGCATAGTGGAAAGTAACTAAGCATATTTAACTAAGTACTGTGCTTAAATACAGTTTTGAGATAGGGGCACTTTTTACTCCACTATATTTCAAAAGGAAATATTGTCCTTTTTACTCTACTACATTTATCTGATGCCTGTAGTTCCTTTGGAGAATAAGATTTTTCATGCACAAAGTAAGATAAAAACATGATGCATTGTTAGAGTTTAAACTAACCAATATTCCTACATGAAGCAGTCACACCTACAACTTCTTAAAGAACGTCTTACAGGTTAGGCTACCTCAATAATTTAACACTCAGAAGGAACCATTGTGATGATTTTTTTTTTTTTTTTTTACTTTATAACTTAAGTACATTGTACTGCTGATACGTCTATGGGACTTTTACTTAAAGATGCACTATCCAAAATTGCCCAGGTTAGATTGAGGTAAGGACATTTTCAGCACAGTATTTAATGCATGAGTCTACATGGTTCTCATTTTTGGGCTGACTCACTGATAGATTATTCCTACAGGGTCCACACTTCAAACAACCCTTGTCCGTTTTGTACAGTATGCACCATCATAAATGTGAATGCAGTAAGTCTACTTTTAGTGAAATGTTCCCTTAGCATTGCTACTTTTACTTTACTTAAATACAGGATTTGGGTACTTTTTCCAGCTCTAGTCATACAATGTTTAACCATATGTGTCAACAAACAATGTCTCTCGTGAAGAGTTCTTGGGACAAAATATCAAATTTTAGATTTTCTGCCCGGGGGTCCTTGACATGGAAGGAGCCCCTCGGAGCCCCTGTGCTGCTGTATCGCTTATGCGCGTCTCTGGCGCCTCTAGCTGCCACAACGTACCACTCGACGGAGAAACTGCAGCACAGCCTTTGTAGATCCAGGTTGTGTGAATGAATGGAGAGAAGCCGCTGGTTGATCGGAGAGGGGCTGACCACCACCGACGGCGAGAGCAGGCAGCCGGAGAATGTCTTTAACTTCAGCAGCACGTTGTGTAAACTTGATCAGGGAGGTTTCACCGGTGGACGGGTAGAGGCCACAGGATAAAGCTTTTTAGTTTGATCCCATTCCCATACTCAGACGGAGCTTCACCAAAGAACAGGCAGCGTTCACTGGACGTCGAGGAGATTTTTTTGCATGTGTGCAGCCGGCAACAGGTTATGTAGCTACTTGCCATTGCAGCCTCTTTCCTTTGTTATTTCACTCTCGTTAAGTTTTAGCTGCGGGATGATTTTTATTTTTGGCTACTGCTTTATGCCAATTCACCGTGATGCGAGCTGCAGCTTTGTACTCACCACCGACCAGATCTTATGAGCGCACGGCGGCTTAGAAAAGGGCTACAGCTTTTGAAACACAAGGGCAAATGACCAGAATTTGACAATGGCATAAAGAAGAAGACTGTTAAATTATCATCTGGGAGTTAGCACTGAGCCTGCCACACCGACAGACAACATCTATGAGGAGGTGTTAAAGGGGATTTTTTTTCAAAGAACTGCATGCATCGATGGTGCCAAACAAGTGGACCATGAATTCTGTTCTGCACAAATCGCCACCAAGGAGCTGGCTCGGTCTCAGATTACGACTGAGTAAGTAAAAAATGTATGAAGTCGACTACTGATGGCCTTTTCTGTGTATATAAAGAAGCCGAAAAGCCCGGCAGTCGCTTTCTTTGCCAACAAAGCTATTGGATCTTATTCACTTCCAGCCTGCAGGTTCATTAGTCATTCCCAAGTCAGCATCTAGTCACAAAATTAGTCACTGCATGCGTGGTTGTTTTATTATGTTACAGTGTCACTGATCAACTCAATTCAACTCTCTATTGTGCAATAAGTTGAAGCAGTTTTTACAGAGCCAGGGAGAGGAAGGTAATGGGGGGTGGGGGGGAGAATAAGATCTAGCCTTCATGACTTTGATCCTCAGGCACCAAATCTTTGCCTCATGCTTTCCAGCAGCCATCAAGGCCCAGACTCCTGAAGCTAATGACTGCACTTGGCAAGTGACCTGAGCGATTATCCCAGTTGGAGGCTGAAGTATTTCAGTTTGAGATTTTTTTAGTCAGACAGAGAGGACAGCACACTCCGATCCCCAAACTTCCCCCTTGATGATGAAGAGCATGACTCTGCCTGGAGACCGGGGACTGCTCAGCCCAGACTCAGATGACAAATCTTACCTCTTGTAAATCTCCAACTAACAGTATTTATTGCTTTCTTCCAGACTCGCTGTCCCCCTCTGTTCCCGGCACATAATTCACTCACAGGCTCAAAATGAAATCTCACTTTGTCATATCTGGACTTGCACAGAGTCAAGCTCAGCGTCAGCTCTCCCAAATAGGCTTTGCTTAGATATTGTGCTGAGATATTAGACTGAGCAGTGCCGGCAGCTCATGATGGGTAACTACAGTACAGTGAGGGAAGGCAGCATGGAGTTAAAGTTGAGCGGCCCTAATTGGTTGAGTCTGGAACCCGTCAATGTTCCAGGCCACCAGAGTCTTAAGCTTGTCTTAAACACACCGGTCTAATCTGGGAGCAGATGTCTCGTCTGGTCTCTGTCCAAAACCAAAAACCAAAACACCTTGGAGGAACTCGGCTCTGATTGATGAGCTGTCACGGTGTCAAAGTGTCAGTCATCATAAGTGAGGACATCCACGGAGAGGATACATGACTGAATGCATGGAGAGAGAGAGCAGAAGACTTAGTTTATCCGCAGTTCGTTGTGTGTAGAAAACTCTCGAGCAGACTGTCTGTCTGTGTGGGGGTTTTTAATCTGCAAAAGCTGCAGAGCTCGGAGGGAACATTTGGAGTGCTCAGTCTTCCAAGCCACAAGGCGACAAAAGTTGAGCCTCTCCTGACTGGCATAATCTGGGTGCATATGCCATGTCTGCGGTGTGTGTGTGTGTGTCTGTTTGTGTGTCTGTGTGTGTTAGGGATTTTTGACCCGGCTTGTGGCTTGTTCAACTTCCGTCCTCGGACTGTCTTTCCATTGTTCCACATTTTTTCTCTGCAGTGATTTCCTTTCTCTTTTCACCCCTTTTATTTTTCTGCTTTTCTGTCCTTTCCTGATGGCACTCTGATGGTAGAGTTTTTTTTCTTTTTTTTCATTTCTTTCCCTTGTCTTCCACTGCTAGGCAACAATTATCCCGGCTTTATGTGGAACTGTTTCGTTTTACTGCGATATCTTTGCCTGATGCCCTCTATTTGTTTTATTAAGCTCATCTCTTTCCACACTGCACTTGATGTTGTTAACAAGGCCCAGTAATGCGTTTTTAATTGCAGTAGTGGTAATTTTGACTATACAGTTGGTCTTACAGTGCTGGTTAAATTAAAGCTCAACATTGCTGTCTTTTGCACCGCAGCGAGGACTGCTAAACCTTATGAAGTGACAACAAGCATCGTGCATTCTCTAGACTGAATGGGACATGTAGTATTGAGCGTAATGGAAAAACAAGTCAACACGCGGCACTGATGCAATGACTCTCTGATCCTCTTCCTTGTGTCTGCCAGAAAGTTTGTTTCCTTCCTAGCGTCTCATCAGTTTTCTACTGTACATCCTGTATGTGGAAATCCCTGCAGCAGGGGGTTTCTAACTCTTGCAGCCAGTCCACCCAGCAAATACTGTTTGTTTCAATAGCACCATCAAGCATAAAGATCAGTGCATTATCAGGGGAACATATACTGACATATACTCATTTTGACCTTATTGGTAAAAGCCAGTATTAGCTGACAGTATTGGCACATCATTAAAACTGTCAGGCCCTGTATTGGTCCCAGTGCTTGGTTTAAAAACACAAAACCCCAGAGAAATGAATAGTAAAAGGCTGCTTGATTGCTTTGGCTATGCTTACCTTGGAGTTGGTGTATTTCAGTCAGAATAGAGGCTCTTCACAGAATGTTTGTGCGGTACCTTTTCTTCCAGTATGGCTGCCTGTAACCATTGGTAACCACTTTCAAAAGAAAATGGCTCATTTCTGTGCAGTGGTAGAGTAGTTAAAACACTGGAAAAGCATATTACTGTTCTACTAAGAATTTTTACAAGATCCAGCAATAAATTATCATGTTTTTGTTGATATAATGCTCATATATCAACACCTAGCAACCGGTGTGTCTTCCATTGCCATATCCAAATCAGTGGTTGCTATGTTACGGGCAGCCATGTTGGGGGACAGTGAACTGTGAAAAGCCTCTATTCTCCTCCGCTGCCACTATCTGCGTGTTACCATTTTCAAAATCCCAGTCGCTATGTGAAATAACAAAAACCTTCGAGCTGGCAGCCTTCACACTGAAATATGAGTAAAAGTCGTGTCACATAGTCGAAATATTTCTTTTACTGTTTTAAGTGGCATTTTCTTTTGCAGGGATTTAGCCATTTCAATGCCAGGGCTCGCCTACGTGCAAATGTTCCACCAAAATAAGTTCCCCTGACGCTACTTGTAAGGGCACTGTCGCTGCAGCCTGGGCTTAGCACTGCCCAAGATGATTCTGATTGGTTTAAATAAATACAAAAAACATTTTCCCCCCTATAGCAGAATAATAATGGGTTCAGCCAGAGCTTTCTCCAGCAGAGACAGGTCTGGTTATGCGAGACTAGTCACAGATGAAGTCATTGTCATAAACATATGCTCCCAGCTGGAGGCCATTTTTCCCACTCTCTCATGTACATTTTCTCATCATACTTTACTACTACAGCTTACTCTGAGAGTCCTTTGAAATGGCTGCAGAAGCTGATGCTGCCTTAGTGTTCCTCTTTCATCGGCTCCTCTTACCCCCGTTCGAAGCACTTAGTAGAACTATTAGCCTCATTTTTGCGGGCCATTGCTTCACAGCGGCAGACATGTTGCTCGGGTTCAAATTGCAGATGGTGCACTGCCTTTTGCCCCCAAGGTGTGTTCTGTGTCCTCCTTGCATTCAGCTGTTTTGTATCATCAGACAGATAACCAACCATCGGGGTTTGCTTTGCATTTTAGGTCTGCCAGACTAAGGACATAAAATTTAATTTGTGTGTAGAATCTCTTTAATCTAAAACCGTCCCGTGCATGCGGCGTTAAACTTTCCATTTGGACTTAAGTGTTATTTCACATCATGAAACCGCATCAGTCACATGGGTTGTTCACTGGAAACAAAATTAGATAACTAATAATTTAGCATAACTATGAAAACCTAACCACCATCACTACTGTCTGCTGTCCTTTGGACCCCATCATGTTATAAAGGGACCAGCAATGCTGCTTCTCTTAAGACAGCAGAGTGGATAATTACAGGTTCTGTCCTGAGGTCACATACACATACACACACACACAGACATACACACACAAACCTTTAACTTTTGCAACATAATAAGAAATGTTTATCTCTGAATGTGTCCTTCCACACGTACAACCTCCACCCTGGCTAAATGACTGTTTATGCATATTGCAGCCTTCCAACTGACAATGACCGTATTTTTATGGAATAAGTGTTTTGATTTCTGTTGAGTCTGTTATTGGGGGGCTTCTGAAGGGCAGTCCTCACTGCAATTTTAACCAGATTGTTTCAATTATGGGATTATTCATATCAACAAGTTGAAGAGTGGATGTTTGTCCCTCTGAACTGCTGGTTTAAGGATGGACTTTTAAATTACATGTCTGATAGTAATTTACTTGGTGGAGATGGTCCTACACACCCTTCTCTTGCTGCAAGCTCCTGATGGCTGAGATCTCACCGCTCAGGCTGCAATATTGCAGTGTGTGCATTTATGATCTGTTCATACTTTTTACATATGTGTGTTAATAAGGGGCGAATGCAAATCCACCTGTTGTTGAGTGGTGATATTTTTAACATTTGACAGAGATTCCTATTCACTTGCTGAGTTTTGCTGTGCCAAGGCCTGCTGCCTGTTGCATTGTGATTCAGCAGCAAAACAGCAGTGATGGATGAATGTGTTGGTGCAGGCTGTATTTATACTAATCAATACATGTGAGGGTTGGATGAACGTTATGCCTTTTCCACACTATTTAATCATCTTTTTGTCGTAGTATGTCTCGGAGCTGAACAAGGTTGTGCAGGACAATTTGTGCGCTGTACTACTTGCAAATGTCCTTTTTGTTCCTTATACTTAGGCTTGCTTTTCATGGTGACGCTTGAATGCAGCTTTATTTCCATGCAAGTTAGTTGTGCTGGAGTTCCAACCGTCCAATGAAAATCATGGTGTTGGTTTGTGTCGTCACTTTGCAGTGTTGAGGATGGGCTTGGTGACATAGCGACACGGTAAATTTGCAACTTGCAAATTGCATGAAAAGTTGCACTGTGCACAGTCGACATGAAATGCACCAATGCGGAGAAGTCTCCAGCTTCTCCCAGTCTTAGTTTGCTGGTGAAGGGTTAACCTCAGCCTGTTTGATGGGCCACCTTGCTAAATATAACCCCAAACCTCCTTCACATGGGCACGCATAAGCCTTCAACTGCACTCTCTCTGTCAACACTACAGCTCACACACTCTTTCCTCAGAGCACACACACTCAGAGTCATTTACAGTCTTGTTGTAGCCGTACTCATTCAAACGCTCATTTCTCAACACCCTATTAATACTTCAGTGAGTGCGACTGTAATGAGAAGCCAATTCATGCAGGCTTGGCTTACTAGGAGGCATTGCATGCTATTTCTGCCAACACTAATTTAAATTAGAAGTACTTGAATAGAATTTAATTATTTGTACATTCATATTATACAGTATGTTCATATTTGTGTACAGGGTGTGAGAAATGTATTCAAAACAAGCATGGACAACTCTGTTTGATGCAAGCTTTGTAATGGTATAAAGTTTGTTCACTGACACGCCTTTGGTGCATTCAAGGACAATGCTTTTCTGTAAAATAATTATCCTTGGGGGTCAGCTGCTCCTTCCGTCATTATCATAGCGGTTGGCGCTGCTATATTGATAATATTGATCTTATTTTCATCTGATATAAAAAGTGCCTCCATCAAAGATGTGCTGTAATTGCTGTTAATTCTACTAAAAACCCATGTTTACAGAACACTTTGCATCTAATTATAAATGGAGGCATCTCTGTATGTAGGAGTTGTTGTCTGTATGTGTATCTGTCCTTTGATTTTATCAACAACCATTCGTCCGATCGACTTCACACTTGGCGGGTGTATTGCTGAGGCCCCAAGGAAGTGCAGTGTTGAGTGTGAGGTTTTTTGGATGGGTCGTTCTCGAGAAAGCTGCAAAAATTGATTTTCTCGTTGTTAGTTATTGTCGCAATTGATGGAATGAAACATTATTGGAGTGGAGCAGTGAACTCAAGCGGTAACAGAGGAGACTGATCAAAACACACTGCAGTCTCCACAAAGCAAAAGTGTCTAGCTGCTGCCTTGGAGTTGCAGCGACAGGCACCCACAGCAAGAGGACCCTTTTTTCCGTATTACAACGCTACGTGCCTATATTTATTGTGAAAGGAGGTTAAGCTTAGGGTTCTGGTTAGGGTTAGGGTTCAGAATGGGCATAGACATAAACTTTAACTGTCTTCATCACAGAAAAACAAAGGTCCTCTCGATGTGGCTCCAAGCCTGCAGCCAGACCCTTCTCCTAGAAAGCTGCGAGCAGCAAGACCACAGGCCAAGCAAACAGCCCCTTCAGACTGGCACATCTTGAATAGACACTGCATTAGTGCTTAGAATGAGAGAAACAGTAGAAATCTGAATTTGAAGCAGGGTGCTGCTGAAAAAGAGTATACATGCTCACCAAACCTTCCCTGGATAAATAAAGGTGTAAAAATTAAAAAAAAGGAAAGAGTTTCTGTTCTACAAAATGGAATTTGTCACAGACTTGAGTTAACAAAAAGAAGTAGTGCGGAATAATTCAGCCATGTTTTGGGCAATGCATTTTTTCCTTTCATGCAAAGTTGTTGGCATAATTATATCCCAGTTTGATCACTGCTTTCCATTTGTAGCAGGGTAAGAATGAGCCCATGCAGAATGGATTCATATAGTTGTTTTGTTCGCACCTGCATAGTAATGTAAGAGCAAAAGCTAGTTTGTACCAATGGTGTACTGGAAGTTGGTATTGGCGTTGGAAAAAATGTCTTACCCTGGTTCATCCTGGTTGTGATTAGACTGGTTGTGACTGGCTCTCTAGTGGATGACTGGGCCCAAAGCATGCCAGAAAATGCACCCTGTACCAGGGTGCATTTGCCAGAAGCCTTCATTGTGGAAAGATTTTGTATTTCCCTTGCAGTGTTCATTTCTGAATTGATATAATTTGTTATATCCTCATAAAAGAAATACTTAATGAACAGATCATATAGGGTCGCTGAGGGTGAAGTCACACCAAAACAAAAAACACAATTTGAATGCCAGCACTAGTGCCATTACAATGGCAGGGTGTTTAATAGCTATGAGATGCCAGCATTTTTATTAAAGGGCGATCTGATGGAGACATGATGAAAGGAAGGCTGTCTTAATATCTCCTCTGGTTCCCTCTGTGTTTTTGCAGTAGGTGGAAATTGGCCGTTGTATTTGCAGCCTAGTTCTCATGCTGCACGACTGCTCTCTTCATTAAAAGGGAAGCCGCGTGCTCAAAGCTGGTTCAGATTATTACCATATGTCTGCAAAGCCTAGAGCTGAGCAGCAAACCGGCTCCCATCCTACCCTCTAATTTCTTATCCCAAAATTGGACATTTGGGTCGTTGTGTGTGACGACGTCCCTCCCTTCCCCCGGCCGACACAGTACATTCTCACAGTATTTCTTCTCCCATTTTAGATGCATAATAGCAGTGCATCAACCTTTAAGCAACATTGGGGAAAATATTATGCCTTGACCGAGATATCTAGCTGCATGTGGTTTTAACCCTTCAACTGTTTTCAGAGGCATTAGAAAAGGGGACTGCATTGTCTCCGCTCAAGTGTTTAGAAATGGAGCTGCTTTTGGCCATTGGGTCTTTCTCACGTCCAAGAGGCGCGTTTGTCTCCCAGTGTGTGCGTTGTACCTCCACAGAAATAGCTGAGCCCAGTCATCACAGACTTGACGCATTCATAAAAAGGCATAAATCTTTCAGGAGACATAAAGGGCGCGGGTTCTAATTAATGCAGAAAAATGTCAGCCTTTTACTGTTTGCGCAAAACATAAAGAAAGTCCACTCTAGATGTAGGAGGAGGTTTAAAAGAGATCTTTGTGTCACCCAGTCTAGAAGCCATTGGCCCAGATTGCCCATCCCAGCATGCAACTCACCTCCGTATGAATACAACACTTGTCTGATGGAGTGGGCCGAAACCCCCCCTATCGTCCAGAGATCCTACACAGAGCTTTAGCATGAACAGATTGCCTCATACACAAGTTTTACAGTGCTTGAGAAAGTTTACCATGGATGAAGTTGAGGCTCGGGGAAGGCGACAGCAAAGGGAATTTGTCTTGGAGATGAGTTTACAACGCGTTTTGGCAGTTTGAAGGCTAGCGTTTGGTCAGGAATAGCTCAGTAGAATGGATTAGAAGAAGGCAGTATTTGGGGATTGACAGCACATTGGTGGGGGGGCTTTTGGTGGATGATCACTAAGGGATCGGAACATCTAGAATCAACAGGCAGAGGTGTCGAAAGAGCTTTAGATTTATAGTCAAATGGATTGGTTGAGAGAGATGTATCAATCTTTCTTCAAGCTTCATGGAAAGTTTGTCGTCATTTATATCAAACCATTTTCCACTTAACTTTGCCTGTTAAAAGCTGCATGGCACTGGTAAAACTTATTCCATATTTAGAATCAATAATGTGATCCTTTGGAAATGTAACGGATTCCATTTGAGAGAAAGCTGTTTTCTTTGCTCACTCGGACTGGAAGGACCTACATTTGGAAAGAAGGTTCAAAGAAAGTGTTTTGTGGCCTAGCTGGATGAGGTCATCGTGCAGGTGGAGTTTTGAATGAACATATTGGCAGTTGGCAGAGTTTGGAATTAGTTGGACTAGCAGGTTATTTGTGTCTTGTTTTTTTTTTTTTTAAAGATGGTTGATGAGAGGGGTTTATTAAAGTTGCCTGGAGAAGTTCAGATGTTTTTTGAGGGGGTAGGTTAGAGCAATCAGTTTGAAAAGTGACGCTGTGGAAGGAGTGTGAGCCGAACTTCAGTCTTAGGGGGATGGTTTGAAAGCAGTTGAGGTAAGGTTTTGATATTTATTGGTTTTGAGTTCATATGGTCACAATGTTCCTGTACTGGAAGAAGCGCGGTGCATATGAGCTGGAGACTCTGCCATCCTGTCTGCCTGAGGTGGGAATGGAGCGCTACTCCTGGTCTTCATCCCTGGACGTCGTCCACGATCTTTGTGGTAAGCTAGGGAATGAGGCGGATCACCTGACTAAGTGGTGGGTGGTGAAAATTAGGGCTCTGTGGGTTTTTATGTGTGTGTGTCCCCACAATGCAATCAGGAGGTGGGACAATTGGTCGGTCTCCATCCGTTTGTCCAGCCATGTGTCCAGTTGCGGTAACTCTGAGCTGATTTAGATGGAATTTGGGGGAATGACACATCTTACCACTGTTATTTCTGCACTTAGAAAATTATACTAATTGTTTCACAGGGCGCACTACAGTTGAATTATTCAAAAGTAGTATCTTTCACCCCAGAGCGTTCATTGACATTAAACCACATATCTGCTAATAATACTCTGCAGATTTTTCTTTAGACAATCAATGTGCTTTATAATCGATTCTCCACCATTTTGAATTTCTTCAAAGAGGATTTTTTTTCTGATCAACAACACCAAACTAAGGTTCATAGCCTAAGGAGAGTAACATACATTTATACTACTTCTAAACTGTATTGAATAGTTATTACTGCTAGATTGTAGTGCACTGATTGGGCATATGACGTTAGATTATGCATTAAACACTGGATTAGATGGATGAAGATGGTTATTGTTGTTTTTTTTTCAGGAAGGTGTGACAAGCTATGAACTTGGTTCTGCTGCTTAAAAGCATGTTAATTATTCAGCATTGTGGAAAATGAAACCGGAACCTCATGTTAAGTCAGTGTAATAATTGCAAAGGAGCCTACTCCACTATGTCTTATCCTTACTCATCTAACATGAGATGGCCGATGCTGTGTAACATGTTATATGGATTAGACATTACTTCACATTGTTATATGAAACTTTACTGCAAGCAGATGCTCCGGTTGACTTGCATCAGTGATTCTGACCGAAGCATTTCAGCGCCATCATGGAAAGGCTTTTTTTTTTTTTTTTCCATTGCTCTGTTCTTCCGTGGAAAGCACTCAGTGACCTGGCATAGTGAACACCTCACATGAGTGAGAAGAGAGGGGGAAAGAACGGATGAGAGCAGCTCCACAGATGAAATATTTACCAGGGAAGAAGTGCATAGCTGAACTAAAATGCTTCTCTGTCTCCTCTCAGTGCTTTTTGATATGGCACAGGGGCACTTGCTTTCCGCTGTGCAGCCCGATTTGTGCCATTAGTGAAAGGGAAGTGATAACACTGGGCTGCAGAGGAATGTTCTTTATCCTGTACTCTGTGCCAGCCAGCCTCTTGGAAATGCGACTACTTTCTGGCCAGCTCAGGGAAGGTGCCTGCTGAGGCAGACCTGCTCAGCAGAGAGGAACAGGCCGAGAAGAGGAATGCCACAGAGGGAACATTAAGGCTTTGATCCCTACCTTTTCACCATCTCTGTGATTAAGCCCCGAGCTGCCACTGAAAACATTTCCCGTCTTCTGCAGGAGCTCTCGGCCTCAGAGCTCCTCAGGTTTAAGATACCGTCCCTTTCCCAAAACTTTCCATGGACCCCAATCCTCAGCCTAGTAACTCCTCCATTCCTTATCAAGGCCCCAAAACTCACAACTCTAGCCTCAGCTTAACAGCCCCAACTTTACTAGCACACCCTCAGCCGCCCAACACCGGAAAACTCCAGTACTTTAGTGGTGCTATAGGACAATTCAGCTTTCCAAATGCCCCACTAAAAGAAAGAAAGAAAAAAATAATAGCAGGATTAGGCATGGCAAGGCAATTTAATTTATAAAGCACATTTCATACACAGAGGTAAATTCAAGGTGCTGTACAGAAAGAATTGAAACAGCAGAACAATAAAATTTTACAGTTGACTTAAAATGACCACCACATTAAGTAGGTAGCTAAAGGAGGCAGCAAAATATGTCAAAGTTGACAGTATGCCTAACATTATGACAGGCTAACAAAAATACAAAAGTGATTAAGCTTGGTTCACTGACAATTAAAAGTACATGTGGCTTGGATGATCATCTATGACTACATTTTTAAGTTGAT
>OMKZ01018075.1:0-10821 GCA_900302535.1 Neoniphon sammara | reverse complement strand
ATTTTGTGACTTTGTGATTTTAAGGTGAACACAGCAACACCTACAAATTTGTATCTATTCAATGCAGCCTCATATTGTTTATTTATGACAATTAAACGGGGACAATTAAAATTAATCTAGGGACACTGGAAATAGCAAAATTCAGCAGAACAACAATGAGGGAATGTGAGGATTTAGAAGCCATTCGATTGGTCTTGATGGTGCAGAAATCCTCAAATAACCTCAGCAAGCTGAGCCTCCTAAATATTCAGTTTAGAGAGTTGACCAAAAGATGTTAGGGACAAAGCTAGAAACAGAGGCAAAGTGGAAAAGTAAATGGTGACTTGTGAATAACATCATCATATGTCCACAGAGCTCGCATCACTGACTTCCACCGGCCCACTGGACCAGGAGATACCCATCCCAGGCTTTTTGAGTGGGTGAAGCAGTACTTTGCCCAGTCTTCCAGGAGCACCAGACTACCGCCAAGGGTGATTCAGACCACGCAACCTCCGCTGTACCTGCAGCATCAGGGTACATATCACCACCATTAGTCTGCCTTCATGGATTCGCGCTTCATGCACCATACAGCCTATCAGGATGAACACAGGATGGTATTTTTATGAGGTCTTGTTTGTACATTGGCAAGTTTTTATTTCTTTGGCATGATATAGTGGCTCAGCTGTTGTTGGTTATGATGTGTGTTATCTTCAAGCTAGCAGTAAAATGACCCTTGGAAATGTAAGAGTTGTTGTTCTAGGTCTCTTTACACCAAACAGTTTATATCCAGCCTGTTTTTATTGGCTGGTTTGAGCTTTCTACATTTCTGTATCGGCCTGACGATAAGCTCGTCCTCCGCCCTCCAATTCACTCCCTCTACCTCTGTCGCACCAGACATATTCCAGATTTCTGACCAAGCAGAAGAACTGCCGGACATATATTTTCATTTGTAAGAGTAAAAGTAGTCTTTGTTGATCCCCCGAAGGAGAAATTCAGGGAGACAGAGCAGCAGCAGAAGTAGATAACACACATTTGTAGCATAATTAACATTTATAGCCTAATAAGGTGATATAGCAGTTGTTTTGTTGAAGTTTAGTAGTTTTGTTTTGTTTTGTTTAGTAGTAGTAATTTGTGTTTGATTGTGTGAGGGATGGATTAAACCTGACAAATATCCACTGATGCTTATGAGTGTCTCCACCTTTCATGCAGCTATCAACTTTAGTCAGAGTTTTTCTGAACTTGCACATTCTGCAAATAAACATTTCAATTTCAGATCAACTGCATAACTGCAACTCAAAAGTCTGCATTGTCTTGCAGTCCTCATAAGCCAGCAATGCAGTGACAGAAAAAGTTCATTCAAACTTACCTTGTATCTGAGAGTCTGCACTTCCACCACATTTTCAAACTGAAGCTCAGAGACAGAGTAATCCAAGTAATCCAAAAGGATCCTTGCCAGAGTAAAATGTGTCTCTGATTTTCAACAATTTTTTTTTTTTTAATTTCAGTTTATACAAGTAACAGAGTCTGGTGGTGGACAGGAGGACCTCCGGGAACACCCACAAAGACCTCTGGCCATGCCCCCCTCTGACCACGCCCAGAGTTTGGTGTGGTTAAGGTTAGGGTTAGCATGAAGGTGCCTTTCTGGGGCTGAGTGGTTTTGGAGGTTTGCAGGTCTTCGTTTCTGCCGCCAGACCCTCTCGGTGTAGAGGGAGGGAAGAAGGAATGGCTTTGTGTATTTACAAACAGACTTTTCGCTCTTGGCAACCTCTAGTGGTCAGAAATCGCTTAGTGCAACTTCAGTATGTCAGTCTTAAAGATTTAGTGCATTGATTTTAATCCAGTCAGGATATGGATTCCAAATGGATTTGTTCCCTAATAAGATTGAAAATAGACTGAACTTATCTAGTAAGGGTTCAGTACTGTAATACTGGAACATGTGACTCCCACTGCACAGTATCTTTGACATGTGTCCTCCATGCCTCCAGGTCATAGCCGCTCCATAGTGGGTGTAGAGCAGAAGAAGAATGGGAGCCTATGTCTTCTGATCCTGGATCCTGGATGTTCACCAGCAGATGCCAGGAAGCTGCTCAACAGGGACAGCGCCTCTGGAGCCCTTCGCCGGGTCAGAAAGTTCCCTGCTAACTTGAAGCACAAACAGTACCAAGTGGTGGCAGTAGAGGGTGTATTGTCTCCTGAGGAAAAACAGGTGAGTTGAACTCAGTCTGTTTTCCCTTAAAACATGCCAATTTTGAATCCTTGAATTAACCCAAGTAAGAGCTCATTGAAAAGTCCTTGAATTTGATGCTTGGTGAAGTACAAAAACCCTGACCAAAAGCTTAATAAACTACTCTTTATCTGGGCATCACCATGATTTTTTTTTTTTTCAGATTTGCATCCTGAACTCCAGAACATTACAAGCTGAAAGAATCCCATGACACTGGAATGCAGTTGTTTATCTGTTAATTTTCACAGTGAACATAAATTTGTTTTGTGACTCTGAGTTATTTTATTGTTTCAGTTTGTTAATAAAATTTGTTTATATTTAAAAAAAAACTATTATGTGCTCTCTTGTTATTTACATGCAGTTATGTAAGAGATGAGGGGCCGCATAAGGACACCAGCTGTCCTTGTGGTGGTCATACAACTGTCAAGCAAAAATCAATCCACTCAGCAGATTAGTTAAATACAACACACACACACACACACACACACACACACACACACTTTCATCATGTACGTGCTCCTTAAAGCAACTTTTGGGTGGCCAAAGATTGCATCACATTAATATGATGAAATTGCAAACTACTCCTGTACAACATGACTGAGGGCTGAATCATAGGATCTATTTGATTCTTTTTTTTAGCACTGAGGCTCAAAATGTTCCAATGTTCAAACACACAAAATGTTTATTCAGTATTATTTATTCAGGGCTGTGGTGACAATTGAGGTGGGTATATGACTAGGTGGGTAAATCACTGAGGACAAAGTGGTTACACTCTTCTATATATTTCAGTGGCTACTTAGCTGATAGGTGGGTATACTTTAAATTGGCATAAAAAGGTGGGTACACTCCGTACTCTGCATGTATGCTCCACTATCTGTCCTTCTGAGTGTACATTCCCTGTCACATCAAGTATGAACAATGTGCGGGTGTTTCGCGGGGTTGAGGATTCATAATAAATCCCTCAGGCAGAGTTTTTCTTGCTGCACGAGCTTCAAACTATTCCTGTATGATTTGCACAGTAATTTCAGTTATCACGTCCTATTTTAACACTGCAGCTTAGGCCAGCGCCTCCGTTTACACAAAATATACCATATAGTGAATCCCCTCCTTATTTGTCATGTGTTTATTTGCTGAGCGCCTTCTGTTCGCGGACTGCCCTTTGTCCAGTGCGTAAAAGCGTGTGGTCGGGGCGCATCCCGTGGATTCAGCGGACGGACAGGCAGAAGCGTCACTTTAAAAGCGACCCGATTTCCTCAGCCTCCGACAGAAGAGCGAACACAGTAGGACGGCAGGTAAGAGACGCAACGCCGCAATGACGGTGACAGATGGTCATCGAGTTTGCTTTTGTCGCTGTCTTGCATTGTTATCCATCCGTTCATAATATGGCATTCAACTTCTTTTTTTTGTTTGTTTTTTTATGGGTAATTAGTTGTTGGCAGTACAGGCGGCACTATTGATGAAATCAGGGACCCCATTTGAGTTAAAATATCTGATTTTGTCGTTGAGGTTGCAACGAAAAGCAGAATTATCAGAAATGTATAATTAAAAAAAATATGCAGATCAATTTTCCCTCAAGTCTGCTAGTTTGGTGACCTATATCTGATATCTGGTCAGTCACTGCTTCACCGTGTCCATGGAAACTGTAATATAAGCTGTTTGGGATATTGTGGTAGTAAATGATAATAGATGTAGGCTTTGCTGTCGGGTTTACTGAACTGAAGCTCCTGTGTTTGACTCGTTAATAGACATGTTTCAGCTTGGCCCAAGTAAAGCAATAACGTGGGAAGCTGCATTAATTCCAGTTAATATATGATCAGATGTATTCTAACAGTATTAAACCATGTTGTTTAACCGTCAAACATGAGCAAATAATTTAAAAATAAATTATAAATAAAATAAAATAAAAAACAGTATTTGGTATTTTTACTTTAGTTGCCATGGACTCCACTGAGGTCAAGAGTGATGACTATAAGTTGGTGCCACACAGAGGTTTCAACTTGATCAGTGGGATCCATGATCCAGATGAAGTGGACCAGATCTACAACTTGGAGACGAGAGACTCTGATGTGTTTGTCATCACATATCCAAAGTCAGGTGAGAGGAAAATCATTCCCAGAAGAGCCATATTTTACCAGAGAATTAGAGAGAGAGAGAGAGAAAGAGAGAGAGAGAGAACCCTTGACATAGAATACTGGTAGCTCTGTCTTTCTCAGTAAGAAGCTAAACACCAGAGTGCAATGTATCTCCAATATTCAGCATGGAGTTAAGTTTGGGATGGTGTGATTTTGAAGCATAGAGGAAGTAAGAATGCTGATTAGCATGTTCAACACTTCCAGATGAATGACCCCGTCTTTTGTATGTTGCAAATGGATTTCAGCCGTGAAAAGGGTATCAAATGATCAGCGAGACAAACATCTATTGTGAAAACTGGATAACATTCAAAAAGAAAGCAGGACAAAAGGCCACATGGAGGAGAGCTGCAGCAAAACAGAAAGTTGAACCAGTCATTGCAATTGCACAATCACATGAGTCCAGGCAATGGGAACGAGGTGGTGTCATAAGCCCTCATGCTCTAATTGACAGGGACTATCTGGATGCAGCAGATCCTCCGGCTCATAGAGACCAAGGGAGACGTCCCACATGCCAAACACGACCTCAACAGTGACTGTGTCCCCTGGATCGAGCTGGCAGGCAACGTTACGGCATTCATTACAGCCCCTTCACCCAGGCTGCGGGTCACCCATCTGCAGTACCACTTCATGCCCCTCGCTCTCAGGCAGAAGAAGGGAAAGGTCAGTTCTCCAAGTGCATTTTGCTCAAACTCTGCAAGTTTCTACACAATGAGTGGTTACAGCTGTGCTACATGTCAAATTTCATTGGTAATTTTAAGCTTCAAAATGCAACTTTTCTCCTCGGTGGATCATGAGGTGTGTTGTTAGTCTCATTTGAGAAGGTTCCAGCGGCAGACCAAAGACCTCAAAAACTCAAGAACACCCTCTTCATGGAACACCCTCGACATCCTTACCCTAACCTTAACCACACCAAATCATTGTTTGACCTTAACCATTTCCAGCCCACGCCAAAATATAACCATCTCTAACCTAACGCCTAAAATTAACTGTTTGTAACTGCATGCCTAACTTTGGAATGATAAAGAGAATGCCGTTCCATGAAGTGTTGAGGTCATGTCCGCTGCCTGACTCATCTCATCCTCCTCCTCCTCCTCGTACTCATTTGGTCAAGTTCCTACCTCAGCACTCGTTACTCATCTAGGCTCTGGGCAAGGTCACCAGAATCTGTAAAGCCACCACAGCTGTGAAGCAAATTGCAAACTCTGCAGTAAAGGAAGAAAGCAGGTTAAGCAAGTTAATTTTGGCTGATGGTTTTAAACGATCAGCTTGATTGTTCATTCTTTTCTCACTGCTCACCTACTTTGTTGCTGTTGTTAGGACTTCCTGCTGTGTGGCTGCTAGCCTCACCCTAATGCCACAAGCAGCTCACTGCTGGCTGTCATGGCCAGCAGTATGCTCCAATATCAATCAAAAGACAGTTTCAGGCAAATGGGCATTTATAGGAGGAAACAAAGACCAATAATGACCAATCAAGACCAAACGAAGACCAATAGAGAATCTATCCTATTTAGTTAATGTTTTAATGTGAGTAAAGTTTTATATTGTGCCTTTAAAGTCACGATGTATCAATTCCAGAATGTGCACACTGCATTATCAGTACCCAAACTCTTTTTTCAAAGGTGATCTATGTGGCGAGAAACCCCAAGGATGTTCTTGTGTCCTATTTCCACTTTCATAAAATTGCAACCATGCTGGAGACGCCGAAGGATTTCAATGTCTTCTTTGAAAAATTCATGAAAGGAGATGGTAAGAACAACCCCTGTCTATTGCACACAACAAAGGCATCGTTGTGTAGAAAGCTTCACTTGTGATGTAGTTCATGATGAATGTTGACAGTCTACAGTGGTGCTGACAGTTTGCATTGTTTATTACAGTGTATGGGAACCGCTGGTTTGAGCACATCAAGAGCTGGTACTCTCACAAGGAGAACATGAACATCCTGTTCATCACTTATGAAGAAATGGTTCAGGTAGGAACTCAAATGATTTCAATCTGTGCCTCTCCAAAGGCTATCATGTGATCCTGTGAACATAAAGGATATCTTAATTTCTGTATTAAGTTGTCTGTGGACAATAATCAGTTTTCTGCATGTTTTGCTGCAGAACTTGAAGTCAGTAGTGGAGAAGATCTCCTCATTCCTTGGTAAAGAGCTGACTGATGAACAGCTAGCCAATGTGGTGAAGTACAGCACATTCAGGAACATGAAGGAAATCCCTCAGGCCAACTACAAGCTCATTCCAAATGACTTGCTGGACCACCAAAAGGGAGCATTCATGAGGAAAGGTAACATAATGCCAGTGGTCACAGCTTTATGCATACAGCAGCTCAGAACTGTAGGCCGTTTTGTTTGATCTCACCTTAATAAATTATACTGTAACCAGCAAGCTTAGAATAGATGACAGTATGCAGGAGGTGGACAAATTCAACCCAAACAGGCACAACATTTTTATCAAATGAATATGATGGTAAAAAATCAATATTCTAAACTGCTTTGAACTGATATCATGAAGATATTTAGGTCTTAATTTCACAAAACAATGCAGGCAGCAGCACAATTATGGCGAGCTTCTGAACTTTTACTTCAGTGCTACTTTTGCACTGTTTTCACTGCTGATGCAGACTATTATATCAACATATCTTAAATGTCAAACTGATAAATAGGCACCCAACATCATATTTACTAGGGGTTAAAATAAAAATACAACCATAAACCTTTTAAACAGTGTTATTACATGTCATTGAATGCTTGATTCTGATTGGTCAATTAATGCTTTCTTCAGTCCATCATTTCTGTATAATGCTGCGTTCAAGATGTCCTAGGAATCAGCAATGACATTTTGGCTTGTGGAAATTACTTTTTTTGTGATAATAAAATTCAGTTCTGACTAGTTATGAATTGAATTGTAGATATCTTAAGTATAATTTTTACTAGTACGAATATAATTTTCTCTAGTTACAATTGTATTTAAGATATCTGAAATGCAATTCTAGATATCTGAAATTACATTCTTACTAGTTACTTACAGTTCCAGGCCGACATATCAATAATGTTCATATCTACAATGAACAATGAACATTGCCACTAGTTGCAGATAACATTAAGTAAAATTGCAACTCGTCAAAATTAACTTATGACTTGGAATTATAACACATCAAAATTGAATTAAAGATATCTGTAATTGAGTTTGAATAGAAGTCAGTAGTAGCAGTAGTTGTAATTAAGTTACAGATATCTACATTTTCCACTAATTTAGTTTATTTGTTTATTTAAGAAGGGACAATGCATATTAATGAACATGAGGATTTGAATCCACCATGTAAATATGCCAGATTTAGCCATACAGGCTAATTTTCATCTGTGGTCCCTCGACAGGTTGATGACATTTTAAAAGACAGAGAAAAAATCACAGATAAATAATAAAACTATGCAACAATCAAGAGGCACAAACAAGCAACCATAAACATGTAAAAGCACATCAAAATAGGACAAAGACCCTGACACCCAACAACCTAACATCCTCAGTCCAGGGAAAATCACGCAGCATGTCAAAACACGAAACCTGGAACATGGCAACACATAGAAAGTAAAAAAAAAAAAAAAAGAGAGAGAGAAATTATTTGTTGATATCAATAATCAGCATTTTGACTTGTGAGAAATGAATTGTAGATATCTTTAATTAGAATTGCTACTAGTCAAAATTATATTACATTATGGATATGTTGGCTTGGAATTCTAACAAGTCAAAAAGCAGTTGTTGATATCTACAATTGCCATTACTGCTAGGCTACTGATTAAATGTTAAAAGGTTAAAAAGTTGCAGTTTCTTTGCTTTTACTATGAATGCTGGTATTGAGACAGACAGCTCTACAAGTTGTGTGAAGCGTCAGTCATTGTTTTTGATAGAAGACTGCCCCGTCGTGGATTATCCCTTGCTAGCTTGAAAAATAACTTTTAACCGATAGACATTTTTATCTGCATTTCTGGGTCTATACGGTAAAACTGGCCAAACATAGACAAGGCAATGTCATGTCAAGATTTTTTCAGTGCAGCTGCAATCGAGTTTGAAAGCATAATAATAATCATCATCATCATCATATCATCATAATAAAAACAGTGAATGAATAAATAAAAGCATTAAAAAAGTGCCAACACCAACTTTTGATTTGTAGCAGCAAGTTGCCCTTTGAAAGGCACTGTGGCAAATGTAAGAAATCATTTACTGAAGTAGAAAGAGACCAATAAGAGGTTGAGAGAAAGTGAATGCACCAAAAAGTAAATAGCAACACTTGATCACTGCCTTACACTGACTGATGATATGTAAGATGAATGACTGTAACAGACTTTTCCTTTGCCTTTCATCTGCCATGAACATCAGGCACCATTGGTGACTGGAAGAACCATCTGACTGTGGCTCAGAATGAGAGGTTTGACAAGGTCTTCCAGAAGGAGATGAAGGACTTTCCTCTGTCATTTATCTGGGACATGAACGGCACAGTGTGATCAGCCATCACTCTCATGAGGATAGAGACAGCTGTTATTCATGGTTACAGCTTCATGGACATTACAAGAGGGGTGAAAAGCCTGTTTGATTTTCCTCTGTACTTCTCTTTTCTTCTATTCACCTTACCTGATGCAGTGGTGGGGAAATCCACCAAAATTTAAAGTATGTTTTTTGTTGTTGTTGTTATTTTTTTTAACTTAAAGTTCACTTTATTTTAGTACAATACCATCATTGTAAATTTTAATCTGATTTTATTATAATAAACTTTATACCGTGGCTATTACTTGGAATACATTAAATTGTCTGGATATAGCCATATGGAATATTCTGTTGTTTGAGTCTTCATGGTTAGGGAATGGTTATATGTGACTGGATCACATTTTTACAGTATAATTTGAATTCACACAGAGAAGGCACTTTGTATTAAATTGAGCAAATGTTGCATGTAAAGCCACAATGAGATCAAATGTTCCAAAACAGAAAGAGTAGGACTGACAAATTAGAAGTAAAATGGGAAAACAGTATTACCAGTACCCACTGGACATACAGCAGAATGGGACTCTATGGCATAATGTGAGTAGTAGGTTAATTACTGTTGCCCTCTGTTGGCCAACTAGAGTTTCTGCAGCTTGGGGTGATTTCATGTCCCACAACACACACACACACACACACACACACACAAATACATCTGCAACAAAGCCAAGTTGAACATAAATGTGCACACTGTTGCACAATTTGACACTGAAATGTAAATACAATTACAAACCCTCACCAGCCATTTGTTGAGTGACTTAATGGTCTGTAGTGGGTTTTTGGAGCTTGATCTGATGGTTTCCATTCCATCGGTTCAAACTGCTTCCATTACTTACTGATTGATTGCTATCTCAAATGGTAAATTGACTGTACTGAAAAATCATTTTGTTGATTTATCTGTTACAAATATGTTATATTTGTTGACTGTGTAGGGGAGACCGGGGCTTCTTGTCACACGGGTAAGTTGAGCTCTGATGTCTCTTTGGAGGAGCATAAAGAGAATAAAGGCTTTTCTTACAGGGGGAAATAGAAGAGAACAATAGTATTATTGTTGTTAATAGTGGTACTACCATAAACAGACCAAATGGCATTGGACTCATTTGATGGGACCCATTTGCAATGTGGCTATTTGACACTTGACATTAGTCATTAAAAGCCCTGCAGTGGCTGGTTTGGGCCACACTGATATGTCACTGTACGTGTAGAAATTTGATGGAGAATCCGTCTGTGCATTTGGAAATTCCTTTGATGTGGTGTCTGAATCTGGTCAGAAGGAACAGTTCTATTAACATTTCCTCGGTAACCACCAACCGCCAACCAGCTAACTAACTTAAGACCTGAAACAAGTGATTGAGACCATAAAGTCATAGGGAAATTGTTTTCCACATGTCAACTTCACAGTGTGTCTGAGCACATTTTTGCAGGCTTTTGATGGAATGGTTCTGTCTTTATATACACAACAGCTCTGCTCTTCACTTTCACATAGCTGCCTCTTGCACACGTAAACCAACCCTCAAAATAAATAGCATTGTATCATACAGTATTGTGACCTTGTATATTAGGGTTTTCATGTTTTAATCTGCATATTACTTTCACTTTGGAATTTGGTCTGTATGTGCTGGAGACTTTGCTGGCGTGTGACACATGGAGAGACTGGTCCTTGTGCAGCAGGGTAAAAGCTGGACTTGAGCATCAGCTTTTTCATTTCTGAGATTTTAGAAGTTAGTTTGAACAATATGAAATTGTGCATGCCCCTTTACATACATCAGTACTTTACAAACTCAAGGAGGAAGCCTGGCTTTAATTACTAACAAGTTCAGATCTTATTTTGGAATGAACGAAAGATTGCATTTTGTATTTTTCTCCTTAACTACATCAGAATCATTTCTGTGGAAAACACAAGTATTTCAATCCTGGAACATCCTATCTGACTTTTACCCAGCTAGCAAAA
>OMKZ01018073.1:0-27724 GCA_900302535.1 Neoniphon sammara | reverse complement strand
GCCCCCCACTTCCTCCTTCACGGGCTGTCCCAGGTGTTGCTGCATTTATGTGATTTAATAATGTAAAAAGGACAGGGGAAGAAAGGAAGTCCTTGTGACCACTCCCAGCACCCCCAGGCTGCGGTTCTTTTATAGCGATTGCACTTCCTTTGCTTCACAATGTGTGTGTGATGCTATTCTTTACTCCTCTGCTGTATAGGCTGTTTCTGTTCAACTAACAACAGTCCCCTGGTGAATCAAATCAGGAGATTATAAGAACATTCAAACACACCAAATTGGCTTCCAGGAGAGCTTAAATCAATCTAAACTGAAAATTGCAGGGAAAGAAGCCCTGGGATATTTGGAGAAAGAGGGAGGATCCAGGCAGGGAGGGGGTGAGAGCAAACCAAGGCTGTTTTGGGTAATATGAGTGTGAAATGCCACAGCATCAATTACTGAATGATTGAGGGCAATCCGGCTGTGTGTGTGCTGCCATTCAGCAGGAGGAGCAGGATATAATGGATAAACAGTGATTATGCCGAGTCCTCCAGATTGAGAACGTTCATATTTACAGTGTGACACTGGGACAACAACAGCTGTATTACTGCCTGTCAGTAATGCAATATGTATTTCATTGCAGCATGTCTCCAATTACCTATTTTCTACACAGATTCTTTATTCCAATTGCAATATAACAAATGTTTATCAAAATCAGAGAAGAATAATACAGTAAATGCTGTCACTATTGTCATACTATCATTATTCCGTTCAGTTTTAACAACAGGGCAAGGTAGCCAATTAATGAGATGTTAACTCATTAACACTGGATGAAATGAAAAATAATTTAAAAAAAACAACAACTCTGAATGACAATTAAACTAATTGGCCTGTATGGCATGGCTAAAATAAGTCCTGGATGACTGTAAGTGTCATGGAACGATTGCTAAAAATCTGTTTCATTTTTTTCTGTTTGACATCCTGCAAGGGACAGCTTTCATGTGCCAAAAGCTGAACCTACATCATCCCACCTCTGTCTCTCTCTGTTTTTGTCTTTGTCTCTCTCTCTGTCTACTGCACAACCCCCCCTGCTTAGTTAAGCTAGGTAAGTGATAGGCCATGGCATGGGCTTCTCCATTCAAAAGACAGGTGCATCATTAGGGAGCGGAAGAGAGCAGTTCCTGCCCCCAGGGGAGGGATGACAGTCCATCACCGCCCTGGGGCTTACCTTACTTTGGACTATGGAAATCAAAGAGGGTGCCGAGAAATTTGAATAGAATAGGATGAAATACTTTCATACCTTTTTTTCCCCCTCCAATAATTATGCTGTGAGAAGAGAGCTGTTGGAAGAGAGGTAAAAAAGCTCATACCATTTTGAAGTGATAATGATTAATCATTGAGTGAGGGCCAGGGCATTTCACAGTGAAAGCGTGTGCGATGTTGGTGTGAGTAAACAATGTGAAATTTGAGTAAATGAGGAAAAAGAGTTGAAATGTTGCCAGATGCATTGCACATATAACTGCAACTCTCCGTGCCAAGGTTGGCCAAGCATGACTATGAAAGAGTAAACATATCGATAATTCACAAGACCTTTAACTCCACTGACAGACACTTCTGAAACACTGTTGAAAGATGATTTTCAATCCTATAATAGTCTATATATTAGTATACCGCCACTAGCAGTGATCAATGCAGCATAAGAAACAGCGGAAGACTTCTTTGAATATGAACACAAATTTTGATTTTGCCTTTTAAGGTTTATCTTGAGTTAGAGTGGTTCAGCACCTCTCTGAAACTATGTGGTAACCTTGTTTTGTCGGTGCCATGGTTTTGCTCAAGCTCCTGTAAATCATGTGGCAAAGGTACAGTACTGATCTACAGCTATTCATGCCAAACAAAGGCTCTCATTCTGATTGAACTGCAGCACCACAGAGAGCACAACTTTGGATCATAGACTCTGAATCACTTCGCTATTGTACAGCTCCCCTCACTCCAATTACTCAAAGTACTTACGAGAGGGGGCTCATGCATATGCAAATGTATGTAATATGAGAATGTGACTACATGTATTCGCTCTCAAAATATTATGCAAACCTCACTGTGTATATACACACACATGCACGCACTCATGAGCACCTATACACGTGCACACATTAATTAAGCAAGTCATGCAATGGTAGTACAAAGGCAGCAGGCATATGGCTACAAAGGTGCCTATCCTGCACCACAGTTTCTTGATTTGAAACATTATTCACTGAAACAGTGGGGATTAAAGGACCCCCCACAGTGCAATCCATTTTGGCTCCTGAACAGAAATGTGCTATCTGGGCGGTGTTCTGCCTGTCTATACACACGGGAGTCTTTGTCAATGCTAATTGGCCAGCCTACCAACCAGTGAAGTGGAACACAGCTTCCTGAGCACATCACGCCTTGTTTGTTAGTGAGTAAATCCAAATGCTACTGTGGCTGTGGTGCTGTGGAGTCTGCTAGCAGGCCCAGCATCTGACAGGGGAGTTTAACCTGTAATTTCATGCCAACAGGGACCACATTGGTCAGGGGGAAGGAGTGAGTACACTGACTGCAGGTTGTGAAGAAAGACATCTCCAAGTGTGTCTGCTCCTACCAGCCCATCCTCTCTTACACTAATAGTCTCAATTCCCTGGCATTCCATTCATCTCAATTTGTTGTATGTTGTTTCCATGGAGAACTTATTTGCACAGAGGCTGTGTGGACATTCCAACTGCCACAAACCACAGCAAGAAATAGACTTCACCCAATTATTATGTGGAAGACAGCGGAAGTGTTGGAAGCAGCCTCTGTGTGGTGGCTGGTGTTAGGACGGCAAATGCCCCCATTTAATGTGTAGTGATTCTTTCTGTGGCATTTTGCCTCCTCCTGTTGTCTCGTCTCCCTTATTAACATGCACTTAAATTCCCTTTGTTCTCTCAAGTGCTCATTAAAGAATACAGTGCCTTCTGATGTCTATAGTTTTACATAATTAGAACCCAAGAGGTTTCCACATGTGCACTAAAGTTCTCCATTTGTTTTAGTCTGCATTAGAGGAGCAATTTGTTTAATTTCTCTGGAGTTTAACCTTGCTGACTGTGATGGAAAAGCACCTGCAAATCTTGTGTTCAGTCAGATCACTGGTGAGAAAATATTGCTTGTGAGTGTTATCTCTCTTCTGGTATCTGTGGTGGGATGTTATATATTCATGGCTTTTTTATACATGTTATACGTTGACATACATTAAATTAGCAGATGTCATTTTTTGAAGGCATTAAAGAATGTGTTATCCATCTTGATGTCTATCTATAATAGACCATATGTATCTCCATTATCCAAGCTAGCTGGTTTACAGGAACTAATTCTAACTGCTATCAATATAAATTACAATTGTTGTAGATTTAAAGCAATAATGTGCAACATTTACATATGAAAAAATGTCCAATTGCCACTCTCTACTGCTCAGTGGCATAAGAAAACAACATATACTCAATTCCCTTTGTTGAAATAAATAGAGGAAGAATTTGTTAGTTTGCAGGACCAGCCACTGTGGCTTAAAGGAAGGACACCAACAGTAACTCAAACTTCATAAACAGAGGAAAATAAAATACAGAAAATATTGTCACAGTACTGGCGACATTGGTTGATTGTGAAGCAATCTGTAGGAAGTGCAGTGCAAAAACACCACAGCAGTGACTGTTTGTCACCAAACATGTCACCAAAGTCAGAAAATTTAGATCTCACAGACACTTTAAATGGCTGTCATAGGTGGGGACGAAGACATTTTTTATTTGTACAGAATTTGTCCCTGATGATCAGGCATAAAATGGCCTCCAACCTGTGATCTCTCTCTGACTCGCCCTTATGCAGCAGCACTGCCTGCGTCCAGCTGCCAGCCTCGTCCTGTGCTGTAAGAGGAGCTTGGCAAATACAGTGGGGTCCAAAAGTCTGAATCCATAACCAGTAACTGTTTGTTTACATCACTTATCAAAAACGACAACTTTTTTTAAATTTAGTTAATGTCTTATTCAAGGATACATTATTTTGAACTGATACATATCAAAAGTTTTATATCTCTGGCAGATGCTTGTATGATCTTGTTTGTAGACCATTTGGTAATGTTTTCTCAAAGAGTTGTCACAACATATATTTCATCCAAATAGTAACACATGCATGTTCTTACACAGTGTGAACTGTTTTGGTCTTTTAACAACTAATACCAGATATTAACTAGATTAATTTGGCCGTCTATGCTTTATTGTCAAAAATGCTGGTGCTTTAACTTTGAAAAACGACTTCTTTTTTTATTTACTCTCCAGTTGTTTGTGATAGTATCAAAAGAGCTTAATGAAGCACTTTGAGGCCAAACTGTCCTGAGTGCTGAAAAACTAAATTAAACATTTCTAAGGGTGTAGTAAAATGCACCCTGGAGAGATTTTTACAAACCAAGTCATATTCATCCAAAGCAAAACCAGGCAGCCTGACAGTGACCACGCCATCTGAAGACCAGTATATCAAGCTAATATCTTTATGAGACAGAACAGCATCTGCAGCAAGGATACAAAGCCAACTGGATGAAGAACACCCTGCTACAGTTAGTAAAAGTACAGTCACAAGACACCTGGCAAACCCTGGCAGCCCAAATGGGAGAGAAGCAGTTTCCAAACTACTTCAGAAATGATTAAAACAAGCCTAAACATTGAACCAAACAATAGGCTGGAGGAAAGTTTTGTTCATAGATCAATCAAAGTTGGAATTTGATGGTCGCAATCAGACAGCGGCCGCATGAGAGGCTCATACAACAGCATAAACCCTCAAACTTGGTAATGGAAATATTCAAGTAATGGGGATGTTTCACCTATTCTGTAGTAGGTGGCTTGCACAGGATCAACAAAGAAAAATACTCTATCCACTCTATTCTACAGAGGCATGCCATCCCTTCTGGCTTAAAGCTGTGTGGTAGAGGATTCATTTCCCAGCAGGGCAATGACCCTAAACATACATTGCAGCTATGCCAGGCCTATCTGAAATCCAAGAGAGAGGGCTGAGTCACATGGCCCTCTACAGTCTCCAGACCTCAACACAGAACATCTTTTGAAGCATTTAAAAAGAGAAAAAGCAAAAAAAAAAAAAAGCATACTGTCACGTCATAAGACACACTCTGAGGTGTTCTAAAAGAGAGCTGGAGTAATGTGGATTTTCAAATTCTGCAAAAACTTACAGAACTGTTGCTGAACAGAAAGCAAGCTGTGATCAAGGCAAATAGTGGATATACCAAATATTGAGACATTTTGACTGTCGGTAAATACTAACAAAGTTTTCTTGACTTAGTGTATCAGTGATCTTATTTGAGACATATGACTTGACTTATAATTTGTATTTGTTTTGGCAGAAACAAAAGAATCCTTTATTGTGGACTTTCGGACTCCACCGTCCCCCAGGAGCCATTCACTGCCTAGTTCAACATTGCAGACTTGCTCCACAGTAACCCTCCACATGCCAGGGGAAGCAGACAAGTATGGATTGTTATCCATGCATGTCCCTCCTCTCCTCTCCTCTCCTTTCCTCTCCTCTCCTCTCCTCTCCTCTCCCTCTCTCTTCTCTTCTCTTCTTTTCTCTTCTCATGCTGCTGCAGCTGGTGCAATAAGAGAGCAACATTTGGCACTGTTTGCCATACTACTATTGGCACCAACATGGGGGACAAGAACCGAGAATTTATTCAAAGCTACGTCCCCCTGAGCAATTCAGCTTTGCCATTCATTTTCTACTACTACTGTGTACCAAA
Source organism: Neoniphon sammara (assembly GCA_900302535.1). NCBI lineage: Eukaryota > Metazoa > Chordata > Actinopteri > Holocentriformes > Holocentridae > Neoniphon > Neoniphon sammara. Next base: position 21,957 of record OMKZ01018073.1, on the reverse strand, counting down.
GACCTAAAAAAGGCAAAGGCCTTTTTGCCCGACCCTGTCATACAGCTCTACTAGGCTGAGAGTGAAAGCAATGCATGTGTGTGTGCATTTGCATGTGTGTATGTATGTGTGTGTGTGTGTGGGGTGGAGTCTAAGGGATGGGGAGTGTGAGGTGAAGGCAGGGCGGGGAGGGCTTGATGTGGTGTTCCAAAGTGAGTGGCCCGCCGAGGAAAACAATAAAGCACGAATGACAGGAACAGATGGCCCTCTTTATTGTCCCCTGAAATGCAAACACTGAATATCTTTGCTAGGTGGGTGGTGTTATTATATATTTATTTTCTCCCTCCTGTCCCTGTCTCTGCTTATAGCTCCTGTGGCTGGCACCCACCCACATTTAAGACTAAAAGGCCTGATAAAGGGTTGAATCCAGATGCTTAGTATAGGCTACCTAAAACTCAAAGGACAGTTCCATCATGGCTGGAGTGTTTGCTCATTTCCCTCACTCCCTTGCTGTTTTACATCACTGTAGATCACATTCCAGCTCTTTCATCACATGATGAGATATTTGCTTTTCCCCTTGTGTTAGCTGTTTTTCTAAGCAAATATTCCAAATAAAAATGCTGCCTAAATATTATTCCCTACTGCTAGTAAATATGAGGTTGCCAATTTTAAATGGTAATTGCATAAAATCAGGCTTTATTTTCTGTTTCATTTTACAGACTATAGCTGGCAGAGGTGTCTCGCTTTGCTTTTCCTGTTGGCCTGAACATTTGGGACTGAAAGAAGGCAGGTAGAAAGTAAGCTATTAGATGAATCATGTATTTTGGAAAGGAGCGCGGAAATCAGAAAAGAAGTAAGACACCCACTAATGTCTTGTTTCAGCTCTCACAGTGTTCCCAGCATTTGCAAAATGAGCTTGGATTACCTTCACTAACCTAACTAGAAATCTCCATTTTTTTTCAGTGCTGTCTGGAATTGAGTGGGAGTAAATGGGCTCCTGATTTATGGCAAAACTGATTTAAAATATCTTTAAGTGACATATGACTGTAAAAACCCAACAGTTAACATTAGGAGGATGGAAAATGTACAAAAAACTCAAATCATATTGGAATTGTCTGTTAGTGGCACAGAAAAAAAGAGGCACAAATGTCCAGATACAGTATCTGGGTGAGAGTCACTACAGTGAGGGCATCAACATGCAAACATGGTGTAAGAGCATCAGTGCAACACTGCATATTACCATTGATATTAAGGGAAAGTCCATCTCTTAATGTAACCATAAACCATGTAAATTCTCCCTAAACGATACAGAAAGGCATCTAATAAAAAGCGTTACAGACAGCTTTAATTCGGATTAGGGAGATTACCAGCTGAAGCTCACCGTTATCGAGTCTTATTCAAAGATACCTTCCACTGCATGCTCTGATGGGAGGGGCCCCAAAACCATGTAAACATTTTCCATGGTGAGATAAAAAAAAGAAAAGAAAAAGAAGAAGTCACAGAGGCAAACACTTTGCTGAAGCTCTGCCCTCACAGCCCACTATCACACTGTATTTTGTTACATCATTAACTCTTGATGTCTCATTCCTCTCTCTTACTTCTCCCTACTCCTTTCTCATTCCTCTTCCTCCTTCACATTTTCTCTTTGTCTTTTTTTCTGCTTCTCTCCCACTCTTCAACCTTGATACCTCTCGCTCTGTATTTCTTCCCATTTCTTCCTCTCCTCCTCCCTCTAATTTTTTTCCCATTTTACATGCTCTCTCATTGCCCCTTTCTATTTTTTCACCACACTCTTCGACCCTCCCCCCCCTTTTCTCTGATACCTTCCCCTTGCTCTTTCCTCTCCACAACCATAATACTACTGCGGACGCCCCAGTTTTTGCTGGGTTCATCGCTCCTCTCCCTGATAATTCCCCTGTATTAACTGGCTGGAGTTATTACCCGTTATATGAGATGTCTATGTTGAGAGCGCTTTATGAGATCCTGGTCCCCGTGGATAAGATGATGGAGTTGGTGAGTGCTGTCATCCCCCAGCCGTATAATGGCATCAGTTGGGAAATACACAATGCCATGGATTATTGATAGAGCCATATCTGCACTTCTGCTGACAAATTCCTGGCCTGGGTTGAAGGGGCACATAATCCTGAAGAATATCTCTGCTAATATGGCCGCCTCTGTGCAGGAACACCTCTGCACTCTCTTTGGGGTACTTTGGCTTTTTCTCCTCCCCTGTGACAAATGATCAAGCATTCTCAGTGATTCAAATGAGAGGGGTGAAGATTTATTCCAACGATAGGCTCTCCCACACTGTCTCACACAGAAGTAAGTATCATCCAGTCGAATAGACCGTCTCACTGCTGCTGCTACTCCCAACGCAGAAAGTGTGATTGCATTTCATGGCAGGAAGCAAGACAGAGCTGAATAGACTGAGGAGGACATGCAGGTTTTAAAGCGGCATCGTGAAAACACAGGTAAATCCCAGCATCAACACCGGATACAATGGTATTGTAATAGAATGTTATCTATTCTCATTAGTAATTCACTGCCAGTCAAAACAAGTAGCTAAAAACAAGGTAAACAATCCCGCGCTCCCTATAAATAGAGTGTAGTAATTCTCCCGGCTCTCATTACGTGCCGCCTCCCTCTCTATTCCACACTCGGTCTGATGTGCTGTGGTGGGACTGGGGCTCAGCAGTGTTTAGTCGGTGCGAAGGCCACAGGCTGCACTCTCAGTTGTGGCCTTGATCCTTGATCCCAGATGCCAGGAGTGCTCTGAGCTGCCTGGGGGAGGCGAGAGACGGTAACTGATCAAAAGCAAACATTTAACCCGACTCGAGCAAGAAATCTCCTCCACAGGTACAATAAAAGAGGCCTCATTGATTGGTCAGAGGATGCATCACAAGCTGGCATGCGTGCATATGGGCATGTTTGTCCCCCAGTAACATCTACACTACACTTGTCACAATGCATTTGTGTGGCTGTTTGAGAAAAATGTATGTGCATGACCAAACAAGCATCTTGTGAATTGCTTTTCATAGATCAACTCGAGAGCCTACCCTCGGTAGCCATGTTGCTTTTCAGAGGAATATGAAATTACTATCACATTGAGGGAAATCAAAGTCTTGTTCTGCTGCAGTCCTCTGGGCAGCATTGTGCAGTATTGCTTTGGAAACGGGCCTAATTGGTATGTGTGGGCCAAACTCACCCCACTGCCTGAAACTAGCTGGCTTCATGTTCACAACAATTGGATTTGGAATAGCTGCCCTAGATTGTTTGTGTTTTGTGGTTAGGGTCTGTGTGTGTAACATCGAGTGTGCAATGCTAATCCCAGTCTGTCCTCTTCCTATCATATTAAAATGCATGAATCACGTAATTGCTTGAAGTCCATTGTTAACGTCGTCCATGGCGTCAACCATGTATCTTTAAAAGTGGTGGGTGGCTGTGGTCTGCTGAAGAAAATGGGGGGATTTGAGCTGAACAATTAGCAGCGGCTTACATCTGACAGACCATATTTCTGCCTTTTAGCTCAGTGTATGGCCTGGCAGCGCACCAGAAAAGCAAAAAAAAAAAAAGAAATATTAAGTCACCTATAATTTGAGTTCCAACAGTCAGAATCCGAAACAGACAGATGATGGCCTTGTGATTCATCCTGTACAACCATCATATCAGCCTCCTGAATGTTGATTGGCTCTGACACATGGCTTGCCTTCAGAACATGTGGTTTCTCCAGTCAAAACGGGTGTTTCTGTCTCCCTTACTGTACTCAAAAGCAAGCCTTAATGCCTCATCTTGAAAGATGGAGGAGGGGAGGGGGGTTTCATCTTTGCATGTGTCTGCATTCTGTTGCCTCAACGCAACCTTACTGTGAAACAATGATGAGGGCGACATGTTGAGTGAATGCTCCCCTGCCTGCCTACCACCTCTCACCGGAGGCTATAAATGCACAAAGTGTAAATGATTGGGGAGCATATTAACTCTCATTCTGTTGTTCAGCAAAACCCTAAGCACTGCTGGTAATGTGCATTGTGCTCACCTCCAACATGGAGGTTTGCCGAATTAGCTTGCGCCAGTAAGTTTTTTCTCCCAAACGCACCATGGTGCAATATAAGGAGAGAGAGAATGTGATTACAAACAGTAAGTTATTGCCACGGGCACAATTAAAACTTTGCAGACGAGCATTTCTGATTGCAAATTGAATCAGGTATGGTGTTGGTGGGGCATGTTACTTGTTAATTGGTTAATTACAGAGCAAGAAGGCTTGCTACACAAGTATTAACTGGGAAATCTGTTCTACATTTTCTGTCTCTCCCACATGTATAGCAGACATTGGGGTAGCCCCTCAACTAAAAATAAGCTCATCAGCAATCTGGAGCTGTGTGGGCTGTCTCTCATCATGATGGAAGAGCTTTTACAAATGGGTGCTCACTACTCATACACCACAGTAGTCTGTAAGATGGACAATCTCACTAAATCTATCTGTTGCCATAGAAGCAGTGATGATGACTGAATACAACTGTAGTCGTAGTCAGAAAGAAATTGCACTCGTTTACGTAATTTGTGAAAAAAAGTAATTGTGCACAAATGTTGTTTGCTTTTTATTGCAATAATTTTGATCCAGGTGAGAGTCCGCACAATTTGAAATGCATCTTGGAAATTATTGGAGGTTATTTTGTGTTATGAATCTGTTCTCTGTAAGATAAGAAATAAATCTAGTTAACCATGGACTGGCCCAAGGACTGTGAAGTGCACAGCACCAATGACTTAACACCATGACTTGCAGGTGTATTGCTTCATGCCACATGTTTCTGACAAAGTCAGGAAAAAACAGCCCAGGGCAGAAACTCGCCACAAGGACAGCCTGTACACACACACACACACACACACACACACACACACACACACACACACACACACACACACACCTCATACCTCTGGAGGAAATGTTGCGATTTCTTAGTCAATGCCCTCAACGCCACAAATCCTACAGGTCTTACTCAGAGCCAGTGTTCACTGTTGCTTGAGTAAATCAGAAGTGTTTTCTGACTGCAACTGCATTTGGCTTTGATTAAAGCAAAGCCACAGGCTAAAAGCTGTCCACATCCCTTTATGAGCATGCTTTTCTGACCTTTCTGTTCAGCGAGTCTTCTTAGGACTGAGGACTTGACACAACATGACATGTTGCCAGGTCACTAAACATGGTGTTGCTGGAGATGAAACACCAGCAAGCAGAAAACAAATTGGAGATTTCATGTATGCTTTCATTTCCTTGCATCCATTATATACAGCTTGTGTTTTTGATCCAAACAGGCTATGTGTGATTTTAAATGGTGCATTACCTTTGATATAGGGCATTACAAATCTGACATAAAATTATTGCTGCAATAGCCTTACATGATCTGGTGTATTGTCTCTATACCAAATGCAAAGGTGGAAGCAACAAACTACATATGTTCTTCTTTCTAAAATTGAATAAGTTTTTGCATATTGGTATTTTTTTCATTAATTGTTAAAGTCAGTAATTTACTTGAGCATGTTCTGACTAAATATTATACTTTCTTACATCATGAATCACATCCATCACATCATGTGGATTTTGCAGATTGTCCATAAGCATTGCATCAGAAACGAGCCAATCATAAAATGTATCTGTATCAAACCTCCGCAAGCATGTGGACGATCAATTAACTCTGACATTAAAGATGTGATGTTATCATTTAATTAACAATAAATAAACAAGATATATCAAATATGGCCAGTCTGTGTCTGTCTGTGACCCTGTGTGTAAATGCCTAAAGCTCTATGTCTACCTGACATTTGCTTCTCAGTAATGTTCAAGATGTTTTGGGCTGTATACATCATGGACATATAGCCAGTGGTGAGCTGGTTGTGGCTGTCAAGGTGAGGCTAGTGGCCACAGCACAGGGATGAAGTAGCAACACAACAACAATAGCAGCAAGGAAAGAGCAGTAAGCAGCACAGCTCAACCTGCAGCAGACAACACCCATTGAGAAACATGGGATGAAATCAGTGTTTCTTTTTCAAATTGCAGAACGCCTGTGTTCCCCATCAACTTCTTCATCACCTATGATGGCTTCACAGATGCTGTTTATCTCAATCTCAGGCTATATGCCAGTTCAAGGTAGTCAGCTCATCAAGATGAGTGAAAAGTATTTGGGAATGTGCCGATCTACAAGGAGGATGGTGGTCTAACAATACATTTCACTGCCTCGAGTCACAAAGTTAAATATTTTAGCTTTAAATACTCAAATATATCCACAGTTCAACCATAGTTAAGACTAAAAGCCATATATCTGGCTGCAGTAATACTGGTTTGGGTTTGCCTGGTTGTTGTAAGTTGTGGCAAAATAAATTCAGTCTTTATCTGACCACAAAGTTAACACATAGCACATATCATAATCATACCAAATAAATATATTATTTACAATGTTTTATATATATATATTTGGTGTTTTTGTCTTCAAATGGCATTTTACCTGGTCTACTATCCATTTTGAATTAACTTTGACAGCAACATTTTTAAGATGAATGAGGGAAAACTTCAATGGGCTGCAGAGAGAGGGAAGTGAAGTGAGGTAGGGGAAGGATGCAGTTGGTGAGTGAAGGAAATGAAAAATAGGTTAGGGGGAGGCCAGTAAAGGTCATCAGATCCAAATCATTTATGCACTGTTTAGATTTACAGTTCTGAAAACACTTGGTATGTTGGTGAAGAGAAGAGGCAAGGGAAATGTATTGCATTCATCTTGAAAAAAACAACACAAATAAAAAAAAAAATCACCAGGTTGTCTTTCTATGCTAAGACCTTTTCCATTCTTTTCTCATTATTAGGATAAAGTAATCTCTTAATTTTGAGACCTTTTATTTTCATTGTTTTTCTTATTTCCTTATATTATGAGAAAATGATTTCAAGGCTGAAATTAGTTTCCAATTTGCAGCTGCTTATTCTCAAGTTAAGGGAAACTCCTATAACAGGTCAACACGCACTTTACCATTGTAGAATACCATGTAAATATCACTCAATTAAATTAATTAATACACAGTATCACTAAGGACGATGTAAGCAGGTAGTTGCCATAAAGTTTATATTTTTTTCAAAGCACAATTGTATGGGCTTAATTATTTTTAACCACTGATACACACCTCCGAAGCTTTTTCCCAAAGGCATTTTAGGAGAAGTTAGGTGGTAGGAACTACAGGTGGTAGGTACTATAACTAACATGTTCTAACATCTTTTGAAACAACTCTTATACAGTGTGTAATAAGCTGGTTTTGGAGTCGCTGTAAGGTTTATTTTTTCACTTAGAGGTAGGCTAATGATTCCTGTAGACTTCAAGTCTTTTTGCTAAGCTAATATGAAATGCTACCTACAGGAGCTGAGCCAGTGGCTGTACACAGGTGAAAATGGTATTGATCATCTTGTCTCATTCTGGGTAAATCAGAAAAAGGGTATTTTGCCCAAATATTCCTTTAAGGTTATCTATAATCAAGTAACTGGTTATTGACAGGTAATCTATAATTTTCGCATTACATTTTGAGTAACCTGCCAACTGACTAGTGAATACAATAAATAATTAAATCACAACTTAAAAACGTCTTGGCAACCTATCATTATGGCTCAGTGACTTTAAATTTGTTGCTGATTGCAATTTAAGGATACCATAATGAACAATAAAACAGCTAAGGGATTGGATATACAACATAGCTTAATCATTTAGTTGTAGTTATTGATTTGTTTATTTTTAAAGATGCTTAAAGGAATAAATAAGTGAAGACTTGAGAAGAAAATATTTGTAGAAAGTAGGCATAGCCGTCACACAAATTTTCACAAGTGGTCAATTTTACTTTAAACACAACATAAACTGTATTGCAAGTCTCCACATCATTGTCGTAAATTATTAATAACAGTTACAAATCTACATGTCAATTACCAGTCAGTGTTCCAAAAATGTAATAATTGACACTAATTTCCTACTTACATATACAGTACTTTTACACAAATACACTGGCCTGTAAATATCTAAATAACTTACTATGATGTCACATGATTGATTCTCTTTGTCTACAGGATGGTTTCAAAATAATGAGCCAGTAAGAACTTATAAATTACTGGGTAGTTATGGCTTTGTAATTGCCTTCTTATGTAAAGTATCCACTATTTTAATTAGCGATTTATTTAATTAATTTTTTAATTAAATCAGTAAAAGCTAGAAGGATTGTTATTTACCATAACACCTGTTTCCTTAGCTTCATCTCACATTATTGTGTCTTTAATGTGAGTTTAGTGATAAATTTAAGGTTAATGAGGTGTAATGACACAAAATTAGCCTGTCAATTGATATGTTACCAAAGTTTCATCTTTGAACATTTCGGGAGGATTGCACACATCACCCTTTCTCTCGCAAGTAGCTCAATACTAAGGTATTTATGGAACAATTAACCAAGTATAATTAAAGCATCTCTTTTTTTCTTAACAATTTTGTCTGTGATTACCCAAGAATCTCAGGCCAACTTTGAAACCAATTTCTGATTAGAATGACTCTGCCAACCGGTAGACTGTTTGGCAAATGTCACCCATTGGTCCATCACGTCAGGGGTGCCAAGGTGCTCACCGCCCACACCTTTCTCTCATCTACAGCCAACTCAGCTTGGATGAAGTGAAACTGCTGTTTCAATATTTCTCTAATTCCAGCCTGAAGATATTGTTGGAAAGAAAATGGGTAAAAAATAAAAGGGCTCTGTAAAATGAAACCAAGAGAGAATAATTTGGCAGTTGTATTTTTATTTTGGTGGTGTACACACAACCTGAATCATGGCAGAAATGTGAGTGAAAAATCAGTGACACAGTAAAATATGTGCTGAAACCTGAACAAATATTTGAGCAATAAACATTCATTTTAACCATCTCCAAAAAGCTAACATTAAAACCAAGCTAAGGGAGCTGAGGGAACATAGAGCTGAGGGAATATGGAGGTGAAGGAACACAGAGCTGAGGGAACGTGGCTCAGGGAGCATAATGCTGAGTGTATGCATCCTACCAGTGTTAATTTTGTCAACAAATTTTTGGATGAAAAATACTTTGTGACGAATGTTTTTTTTTTCATGATGATGGCAAAACGATGACTTTAACGAGTTGCTCTGTGAAAACAAAAACTAACGCTGTTTTTTTAAACTTACCCCTTAGTAAACTTAGCCCTTACTTACCCCTTACCATTTAGTCCTTGCTAGCTGCCTGCCTGTTGTCGGCTAACTGAGCTACTTGGCAACTGTGAAATATAAAAATGACGGCACCACCCACCCTCAAATTTCTGAAATTTTCTTATTTCTTTGCTTTTGCAATCCACTCGAATTATCCTGGATATCTTCTATAGTTTTCTATTTAAAAATACTGACCTCCACTGTGGAAAACCCTCTCATTATTTTTTTTTTTAAACAAGACCACTTCGTTGTGGATTATCCCTTACTTGTTTAGTGCATTGATGGCTAGCTAGCAAATTTTGTGCTGTGCTGGGAGACAGATAGAAGCAACAGTCAAGAATGGAGGATCATCATGCCACCTTATCAGCAGAAACCATAGCATTAACAAAAGCACTACAGAGAAGGTGAAAGAAAAAAATTCATACCAACATCAGCAGAAAGGCAAGGATTTTGGTGCTGCCCTCTCAAAACAGAAGGCTTTAATGAACTACAACAGACTATAGAGTTACTGTAACATATGTGTTGGAATTAATCTGTATACTACAGAGTATATGCACTCTATACTACAGTGTGTATGTATACTCTATAGTATTTAGAATATACTGTGAGTATGACCTGTAGAGTATATGTTGGGATTAGTCCATGGAATATCTTGCCTTTACATATTTAATAAAGTCAGACAGCGAAGTAGATTAAAAAAACATGCAAAGCAATTCTTATGGGACAGTTTAAGAAATTAGTGAGAGCTTCCCTGTGCAATTGGTCACTGTGATGAAATTAGGCATTAGTTGAATATTTAATTGCATGATCTTTATATCTTTTTGTATTCATGTATTTTACATGGGCAAACATTTCTCTATTGTATGTTTTTGTTTGTTTGTAATGTTTGTCTTTCCATTAAGGACCACTTTGAAAATAAGTGTCTCTGCAGTGCTATCTTCCTTTCATAATGTATTGCCACAATTCTCTAGGGCAACTTTGTTTTAGATTTCCTAATCAGTTCAATTCAATTCATTAGAGTGATGCTGAATTTGTTTTCTGCTGGGCAGGTTACAAACAGAATGAATCGTATTTGTTTACCTTAGCTTATTTCTTTTAGTCTGGCTCTTCTGGTGAGTCGTTACTTTGGTGGGTCAAATACGTGAATGTAATCGATTGATGATAAATTAATACATCAGCAGTATGACCTACTAGATGATCAAGTTCATCTGTCAAGATACGTAGCAGCACTATAGTCCTTCTGTTTCTACTTCACCACTTTTGTGGTAGCATTCATGGTAGCGTTTTGATGATTAGTTATGCAATCTGGCCAATTGTTATTGCCACCAATTTATTTATTTATTTATTTTTGTGTTTTGAAATGTAACTTTAATTAAATAAAAAAAGTTAGCAAGTGGTCATTTTGGCTAATGTTAGGCAAGAACAGACTATTTTAAGGTTAGTTTTGCATGTGTTACAAACACTAGGGGGAGTAATGGCTGTGGTCTCTTGTTTGTTTGGATTCAAACATTATCTTTTTGACAGATTATAAACCCTTTGGAATCATCAAAACAAACTGGTTTACAGTTTTCTGATTCCCTCTCCCCCTCACACACTCTATTCACCACACCACCGCTCCCACCACAAGAAAATCTTAAGCTTGAGATCACACAACCCACACAGTGCGTTATCATCAGATAAAAAAGTATCAGATGATGTGAAGTAATTTATTGTGGCACTTGCTCATACTGGCACAGAAGGTTACATCATTGGCAGTATTAAACTGGTGCCTTGCAGCTAATATCCTGTAGATTGATAGGACATTTTCTCCAACTCTGTGTGTGCTTTTGCTGTCTTCCCTAAACAAAACCAAGAGGGTGCAGACTATTGAGATCCATGTACGGAGCAAATCATGCTGTTGTTCCGGTATTGTTTGACAAAGATCCAAGAACTTGGGGTGGGTTGACTCAGACTTGCATATTATTCTGTGGTTTTGAGGACCGAACGGAAAGTGCCAGGGGTGAAGTCGAAGCAGGGGGCAGCACGAGTGGGCAAACTGTGATTTAACAGGCACAGGACAGACAGATGGTGTAGCGAGCCAGAGAAAAAAAATGCAATAGACAGGTAATAAGAGTGAGAAGGCTCACATCGCGGGGAAAGGATGGCAGAGAATCGTCCTGGTGAGAAGTTGTTGTGCACCACAGCCCTCAGATCTCTCACCCAGGAAACATCTTAAAATATAACTGGAATAGCAACAAACAACAGTCTCCAAATGGTAGAAACTGTGATTACACTGATCTGTCACTGTATCAGTTATTTGGTTGGAATCCAAGTCAGCACCACTGACTGAGGTTAAAATGCTGCGAGACAAAACAAAACAAAAAAATAAATAAAAAAAAAGGGGGGAAAACAACAAAACTCGACAGAGCAAATTCGAGGATTCTCACAATGGCTGCAAAGGATGGGCAAATAATATTAGATGAGCTATAATTTGCTGCATGTAAAGGAGGAGAGAGCTAAATTAATGATAGTGTGTAGTCAAGGAGAGAGTAGACACCAACACCTGTCCAAGGTCACTGACATAGATTAGCCAGCTCCAACTGCTAATGGTTGTGTTTGTATTCAGCTCCAATCCATGCCCCACCATTTACCCCACCAGAGGCACGTGTGTTTGGTGTTAGGTCTACTGAGAACCATTAGGCTAATTTAGATCCTCTGTGTCTGTGTCTGTGCATGTGTGCGTGTGTGTGTGTGTGTGTGTGCGCAGGCGTGCATCCGTGCGCACGCGTGTTCTTACGCACAAGCTTGCTAATTTAGATTTTAAACAGCGTACTACCACAACACTTCAAAAGGATTACCATGCTGCAGCCTACATATTCTCCGTATATGGACTGTTTGCGGCCACACAGTATCGATATTTGCATACTTGAAATATGAAATTGCTCTCAGCATAATTGTACCCGTGGAGAAGTGGCATCTAGGAGAACAAGTGAAGAGGAAAGCAACAAACCCACTCAATAAGAATTCATATACTCTGTACATTCATTATAATATTTTGACGTATGAAATTGATTGTTTTTACATATTTATCATTTGTGCATACGTTTGGTGGTTGTGGCATTATGGGTCTTAGCATTCCACAGTGTGGCTGCTATATAGTGGCCTTAGGCCCTCTTCCTGTATAAGTAAAGAGTGAGCTATGACAGATCTTGTCACACACACACATACACACGCACACACACACACCAGCGCTGACTGTGGAGATAAATAAATGAACATCCGTGGTCCCTCTCCACCCATAAAATATAACCCACAACCCTTCCCCAGGTTGTTGTGATTTGGAAACAGCTGTTGTTGTGGTGGATTCGCCCCTCTCTTCCAGATCACGTTTCCCCTCTCCTTCTCCCCCGGGAAGCTCTGGTAATATTTTTGCGGTGGGAGGGGGGGCGGAGGTGCTGAGGAACACGAGCATGTGGGGAGGAACCTCGTCTAGTTCTCTGTCAGAGCTTTAAAGCCCAAGGAGATACTTTGAATAATGGAGCACCTGTACCCACAGTCGGCGCACATATAACACACGCATGCACACTACCGCTACTGAATGCGAGCCTGTGTGTGTGTGAACTGTGTGTGTGTGTGCATTTCTGTGTTTAGTGAAACAGTATAACCCCAGGACAAGACCAAAGCACAAGGAACTTTATCAAATGAGATGTTTGTCCAAGGATTCTGACTTGATCTGAGCTGCACATCGTATTTAGACTCTTCACCAATATAGTCATTACTTTGCTATTAAACTCTCATCTACCACAATTTGCAGATACATACATTCTGTCATCTCTGGAGATAGCACCGCACATACAGCACATTTATAAATTATCCATTTGTAAAAATGTGGATTTCTCTCTCTCTCTCTCTCTCTCTCCCCCACCCTGCAACTCCCCTCATTTTGCAAGGCATCAACAGTATTGCTAATCACCTGCTCTATCTCCAAAGACATTTCTTTTGAATAAGAGCCTATTATTCATCTCGCCCTGCTGAACATTCTTTTAATCATAACCTTTTCATACTCCCAGATAGGTACATGTCTGCACTGACTGCCAAATAATTCTTTCAAAGTCCCCGGGAGCTTGTACTTAATATTTTCTTTGCTTGGTTCAGAATTGCACTGGATGGATTCAGTAGTTAAAGTGTGTGTGTCAGTGTGATGTGTATGATATACATAATTAATTGTTATGATTATCTAATGGCCGTGTTGATTGTAGTGGAGGTCAGAATAGAGCATTCTTTACATACAAACGAACAAAGGCATGTGTGTGTGTTTGTGCAGTGGTACATTTAAATGTGAACACGGCATTCCCCATTAATCCAAGGTTTATGGTTATGGGTGGTGTGCAAAAAAAAAAAAAAAAACATTTTCTCTCCCTAAATAAGTCATTTTGAATTCAGCACCCTGAATATGTTTATTGCCATTGTCTGTGGAATACGCTGCAGCTTTTTTAATAGCCTGCCCGGTGTGCGCTCATCAATCACAGAGCAAGAGCAGCCCTCTCGCTCTCTCCACAGTCAAACACTAACTGAGTTACAGGGCTCCGAAACTAACTCCAAGTTTTGAAATGTGATAAAAGTAATCACATTTCTTCCCAGTCTGTATCCTTACAGATGTGAATCGATGACATTAATTACTGCATCTTATTATACACCGCAAATGTGTTTTCTTTCACTCTTATTTATGAAAGAGGGCTTGATAGTTTACCAGGAGGGGTGGGAAGTGGGGGAATTGGTGGCAGGGGTGCGTATTGATGTGCCCTGCAGGAGTGTCATATTCACAACCTCCACCCCACCCTGCTGCTCCCTCATCAGCACACGGTATCTTAAAACAGAAGGGGGAGGGGGGGCAATACTTAAAGACATGAAATTGTTTTACACAATGTTATGTTTTTTTTGTCAGGATAAAGAGACCTCCTTTTGAGCTCTGCAGGTTGAGCATTTCAGCTCTGTTCTCTTTCTTTACTAGGCAGCCGCTGCATGCTACAATAGATTTGGTGAATATGGTGCTACCTCTTGGGAGCCGAACTTAGCTTATCTGCGTGAAGATGAAGCTCAATAAGTGATTGAATGATTCAATAGTTGTTCAATAATCCAGCTCTCGAATCCCCGCGTCAATATGTGGGGATGTCTGGGGATGCGAGTGCAAAGGTCAGCCGCGCATAACTCTCACACTACATCTGCATGTTGAGTGAGTGTGTAAGAGGGAGAATATTTGAAAGCTGCGGGGCCGCACAGCAACAGTTTACAGACAGGATCCAAAGGCCTGGGGTGACAGTGCTCTAACAAAGACAGAATACTTCCCCTCACAGACAAGTGACATTACCGCGGCCAGTGAAGCGCAACTAAAACCTCATAATTGTTTGGGTTTCCTTTATTACTCACTCTTTACCGCTAACCATCCATATGGAGAGGACATTAGACTCACTCAAAGACATGTTATGAAATATGAAATATAGAGAAGCGCTGAAATTAGAAGCCCGGCTCATTTAAGCATCACGACAGAAGACATCCTTGCAACATCAGTGTTGAGAGGGAGAAAGATTCCCCAGAGGGTGCCACAGTGTCTCTGCCATTTATCCTTGTTAAAATTTCAATAACACTAGTCTCTCTCACATGACACTTTTCAGTGGGCTCATCAATACAAATGGGATTTGCATGACTTTAACTGTTAAATGAGCCACTTTTTTCATCAGGGAATATTACCACATTCTATTATTCATATTTAAGGCCATTTGTGTTCATTTATTGTGGTCTTTTTTGAGGAGCTATCAAAGTGATATCTGTTTTAATTTTTAAATAATTGAATTTGGTGCCTTACTGCTACTTAAGCTACAGGCATGGGTGGATTACGTTGACGGCAGTGTCATGAGCGGTTAATTGGATATACCGTTTCCTCACTAACCTCCTCTAGATTGTGTGATGCAAATATGTTTTTGCAATAAATTATCTTGATGTTTCAAACAGACTAATTAGAGTAATGACATTATCTCTTTTATTGATCACCACATTTTCATAAATAGATGAATACCTTTTTATCTGACTCTAATATCACACTACGGGCAAAACGTAGTTCTGCATGCCGTATCAGTCTCAAAACAATCACAATAATCAATTTCGTTCAGAAGACACCTGCGACAATCAGAAATCTTTGCCCAGAATCAAAATTGATTTCGAAATGAGGGAGCTGGCATAGCTTGCCAGGCAACATACAGAAAGCACGGCGCAGGCTCCGAATTTAATATTCAGCAGCGCCACAAAACATGGGATGGCTGGTGAGGTGAAGAGTGGACAGGTTAAGAGGTTCCAAGCCACTGAAGGAAGCATGCAGGCTGTGATGGCTTGAAATGAGAGGGGCTCGTGTGTGTGAGTGTCAGGCTGGCACTTGCCACACACTGGTGGTATTAATAAGACTGGGCTAAGATGAGCTCTGGGACGTGGGTGACTCAACATGTGCTGGTGCCGCTGATGGGCAAGTGCAAATGAAATTAATGGGTAAGGGAAATCAAGTGAGTGAGCCCGAAATCAAATTACCAATCCACCCCTCAAACGAATTAGTTGGGTGCCAAAGTTGTAATTGATAGCAGTACAGGAACACACTATTGGATCAGACAATATGATCTAGCATGCATTGCTTCTGATGCGATTTGCTGCTCTGTTGTCATGATTAAATATTAAAGATGTGTGGATGACAGTGTCCCTTGGCACGCTTGGCCTCACAGGACGAGGCTAAGAGGGGCCAATATTGGGGAGACGAGCTGAATTCTGATTGGCCAGGAAGCAAAAGGTATATGAGATTCTCACCTGGCACCGCATCTGTAAAACAAAGGATGTAATTCAAAAAGAATAAAGTAAGGAAGGAGGAGGAAAAATCCATGTCTCATCCTTCACTCACCTAAATTTGGCAGTGCAAGTATGCTGGGAGCTGAAGACTTTCTACAGAGGAATAAGATATCTAATATCTGAACAGAGAGAGTAAAACTCAAACTGGGTAATATCAGAGTAATAATACATTTAGTCTGACAGCTACAGCGGCTCTTGTGGTAGCACTTATTTGTTTGGTTCGTAAGTCTGTAAACCAAGACTCCTATTAAAGGCACGCTCTCCCCACTTCTCCGGCTGGTTTTTGATACAAGGCTGTTTCTTCCCAACGTTGGAAGGGGCTTTTATATAATGAACTGAGGTGCT
Organism: Neoniphon sammara; assembly: GCA_900302535.1. NCBI lineage: Eukaryota > Metazoa > Chordata > Actinopteri > Holocentriformes > Holocentridae > Neoniphon > Neoniphon sammara. Next base: position 5,556 of record OMKZ01018073.1, on the reverse strand, counting down.
TTTAATAAAATATAATGATCAGCTAAAAATTGGTTTGAAATCAAACACTCCACCGTGGCTCAGCAAAACGTGTATCTCAAGGCACATCCACTCTGCCTGCATAAGAGATGAGAGATGTTTTTTTTTTTCCTCTAGACTTCCAAACCTTCAAACCCCCTAAAACATCAAACCTTTACTGCTCCGCCAAATTTTTAGGCTTTGTCCTCATGACTGCTGTGCATATATAAGTGGATTCTTTATGATGTAGAAAATATTTCAACAGTAGCTGTGGGCCTAATGATTCATAAAACACTGCATACTGTCAGAATACCATGAAATCTATAGCATGCCGAGCAAAGATAGCACAGGATAGATACATTTTTAAAACTATTGCAATTCCATGTCATGCTGTCAATTCTGAGAATCAGCTCCACATTGCAAACATTAATAAATTGAATTGAACAAAAAAAATGTTAAGACATTGTGAGGCATCAGGAGATAAGAAAATGTAGCCCTATCTTTGTTTTCCCTGTATGCCATGATTCATACTTGCTAATAATGGATCATCTGAAATTTCAACCTAATTACACAGTGTATGCAGCAGAATACACAGACACACACACACACCCTACAACCCACTTGGGTAAACTTCATACACAAATATACACCCTTGCACATGCACATACACATGCAAATGCGCGTATGCATGCACATACGCAAAAACATGTATATACCCTTACACATACACAGATGTACACACACAACGTCACACTTTGTTTTATCTGAACCAAATCATTCACCTCATCACTGCTGCTTCTGACCGGCCTGACATTTGGAGTGAGCTGCTCACCAGAAGTGTGTAATTTCTATGTGTGAACTGTACGTCTCACTGTCTTTATGCTGGACGGACCGCTCATGTTGACAATAATACCATGGCTGGAGATGGCATTCTGCAGTACAATGCATTTTTGTGTTGGCGTGCATGAGTGTGTGTGTGTGTGTGTGAGAGAGAGAGAGACAGAGAGAGAGTGTGTGTGTTTGTATGCCTCTGCACATGCACTTTCCTGCACGTGTGCCTATGTGAGCGTTTTTGTTCATGTGTGTTTGCATGGATGTGTGTGTGTGTGGATGTGCGTGCGTTCATGCACGTGTGCATATGTGTCTCTGTTTCAACACAGGGCTGTCTCCTTTGAAGTCTGTTTACCGTGCTGAAGCCTTGCTGAGAACACTGGGATGGCAATCTGTGACACCATTGACACCTGGCATGTAAACATTGACAATAACTCACTCATAAAACCTCCTGCAGGTTTGCCCTTTCTTACCTTCATAGGCTTGGCTGCTGATACGCTGCCCCCTCTGGTCACTGCAACCCTGTCTTTTTCTCTCACTTTCTGCCTTTATTGTTTTTTTTTTGTTTGTTTTTTTTACTTAAAAGGTGTCCTCGTGAAAGTGTACTTTATCAACTTCGGCTACAGTTTTACAGTCCAGTTCCTAACCCCGTCTGCCATGACAGTTCGACAATGCACAGTTCAACTTTAATTTCATGTAATAAAAGCGATAATATTCCACTTAGGCCTGGATGCAAAGCAGAAATATGTCACACACACCTAACTGTTGTATTCAAGAGATTAAGATAGGAGAAAATGTCTTGTGAAAGAGGTTCACACTCAGGTTTTACAGGTAAAAGGTTGATTTATTTGACAGATGTTTCACCCCACAGAGCTTTATCAGTGTCAATATGTGAAAAAAAACAAGAAGGAACCACCCCTTTAAATAAGCTACCCTCTGATTGGCTGAGACCATAATGTGTTAGTTACAAATATAAAAAAGAAGGCTAAATGATACCAAACAATGTCAATGCCAACCAGATATCTTTGCTATCTTACTTGAAAAACTATTCTTTAATGGATTGAGACAAAGGAAAAACAATCAATTTATCATTTGATCACTATATATTCAGTACATGCAAGCACAAGACAACTACACAGGTAGGCAACAATAGCAAACCATAGTTTATTTTAGGCTGTTTTATCCCAGGGATTGGAGATGGTAATGTATCTTTAGAGAAAGAGGGATAGTTCAATATCCTCATTCAGTCCAGATGGTGAAAGTGTGTAGTAAATACACAAAATGTCTCTCTTTTTAGTATCTGTGAGTTCTAGAATTTTTTTGAGACAACTCCTTTTTGTCTTCAAAAAAAAAATAAATAAATAAATAAATAACTGAGATGTTTGTGTCTGTTCTGCAGTGAACTTTAGTAACCGTCTTGTCACATGTCACTTTCTGGTCCAATAATGTTGTCAAAGCGTGCACTCACCGCTGTCCTTGCTCACATGTAGGCCTCTTATGAGAAACAATTTACTTTTTGAGCATGATTTGTCACCAGAGCAACGCTGGTTCATTAGCATATAATCCTGCTAACTCTTGCCTTTGTTTTGACAGATAGCTTTCATAAGTCACTGGTAAAAACCTTCAGCGGACGTTTGGGGTTTTACTGTCACATAGGCTCCATCTGCTCGCTTTGGTGGGGTTTTATGCTGCGCCATCATTCACCTCCCACAAGCAATAAACACTATCTCTCTTCACTCTCGCTCACTTTCTCTCTTTCTCTTGCAGTGGTGGAGGTCCTTTTTATAATTCTCTTTCATGGCAAGAAAAGACAACAGACCAATCTTGAAGAAAATAGCAGGGAGCCGAGTTGTTTGATCTATCGTCAGTGTTAAAGCTCAATGCCCTGATTCATTTGTGTTTTGCATAAAATATTCACGTTGAGTGTCATCGCTGTGTTTATCCTGATTAAAAGCCATTATTTTCAGATTAAACTGAGCCCATCACTGTGGAAAACTACCGACTTTTGCCATAATAGAGAATATCTTCGATGGCATCAGCAACATGTTCAACATGCTTCATTTTCAACATATCACTGATGAATACATGACATAATGCATGTTAATTTCTTCCTTTTGATATTGCTGAATTCACAGCATCTATCATAAACTTGTATGCAGGCAGCAGAGTGATTTATGAACCCTGCCCACGACAGACATTAGGGATGAGATACAATTGTTTTCCCAAATCAAAATAAATGGGTCACACGAGGTTCTCATATCGTCAAATGTTTTGCAGTCGAAAGCCAGCCCTGCAATATTGACTGTATAATTGAATCGTGTGAAAGCGGAGTCGATTTAAAACAATAGATTTGAGGGATGAGGAAACTGTCAAGTCATGCATCATAGTCAGCATTTCACCTTAGGTTGAGGACAAGATTACTTAGGTCCATTTCAATCTCTGTGTTTGTGAAATTGATTCACAAATTCATTTTTTTATGTAAATAAAAATGATGAATGAATAAATTTTAAGGAAATTATATATTTGTAATGTTTATACTGAAGCTTAACCACTAATCGGTGATAAGAAAAATTGCCATTTGAATTACAGTAATAGAAAGTATGACACCCCCAATAAGACACTGAATGAACGGCTGAAAGGAATGAAAGGGTGACTGTCACAAACAAGCTCCACAAGCCTGACCGGTGAAAAGATCTTTTTATATAAATAATTTCTTTACACCACCATCAATCTCTCCATTTTTCTATTCTCAAATTTGTCATGTCCACTTTGTTCCATTAGAAGCCACATTTAGTCTGACTATATCAATTTCCACTACCTGAACCAATGAGATTACTTCTTTCAACAATTTGGTCTTTGCTAGATTATACTGTGGGAGAACCATACCTATTTCTCCTGTGAAAAAAATCACAATGGTATGGTCATTTCAACCGCCATCAATCACCAAACTTTTGGTCGCCTTTATGAGTGCGCTCAGCTATTTTGATAACCCTTCATTATTTTCACCAGAAATAAAGGCACAATGGTACGTATAGTCTGAGAGTAATGGCTTCAGCGTGTCAATCATATTACAGAGTAATTCATCAGACACAAATTGGTCTTTCTGTGCAGCAGCAACACACGGTGAAGTAAAGTGCCTCTCATCCTGCAGGTAATTCTGGTTCAGCACTGCAGCCAGACAATATGCTTCAGTAAAGAGACTGAACCTCTAATGTTAATGTCCATTCAAGTTCAAACCATTTCAGCAGAGCAGAAAGCTACACTGCAGGTGATGCCTTGTTGTTTCCAGGCAGGTTAGTCGTGTGAGAGTGGATCCTCGGTGTTCGCAGACATCAATAGACTGAACTTAGACTTAATCCAAATCTGTGAAACTGGACAGCAAGGTTCTTTCATAGAGCACTGGATTATACAAAGGATCCAAAGAGGGATGGATTTAAACCTCAATTGTAGTATTTAGATCATTGTGTGTGTGTGTGTGTGTGTGTGTGTGTGTGTGGCAAAGCTAGTTTTCTTGTTCAGTCTTCTTTGTACCCTAAATTTGATGTTTCCTTGTGGATATTTATAAAAATAAACAAATTGTAAAATATGGATTTGCTATTATTCTTTAAAACATTCTGTAAAACTGTCTGTATTTCTCTCTCTCTCTCTCTCTCACACACACACACACACACACACATACACACACACGCACACACACACATTCAGTATTTATTCCAGAAACAGAGCATGAATTTTATTTTGAAGCATAAAAATTTAACATGTCTAGACAAAGCAATGTATTGCTGAATCACACCGAGGGCACGTTGTCTTTCAAGGGCTCGTTAGTTACTAAAACATGGTAATATGTGTGGTCTGAGTGAAAACTTTTCATTAAATCCAAGGCTCCAGCGCTTTTCGAGCATTTGCCTCCGGCATCATCAGTGTAAGACAGTACAGGCGGATCTCCAGGATAATTTGTTGGGTTCCCTCAGTGGGATTATTGATCCCACTATGATGAAAGGGAGTGCTGTAAAATAGCGGTCCAATTATAGTTTCAACACCTGCACAAAGCAAGAGCACTTGTTTTTGATCATTGTGTCAAGAACATTATTACTTATTTGCCATCTATCAGCAGTCATGAGATCTTCTTGAAAACGAAATACGATCTTATTCAACTCGAGGACCACACATCCGCGTTATTAACATGTCATCTGAAAGAAAAACAGCATCTTCAAAGCGATGAACAAGCTTTGTGACACAATCACTGCAGCCGCTTTAAACAATCATTTGTACATGTGCGCACGCCACGTGTGAGATGTGTGAATTTCATGTGGATTTTCATGTGCAAACACAAAGTAATGATCAATTAGCGGAGCAGTTTATTGTGTTCATCACCAGAATTGCCAGATGGCAATAAATGCAGATTTGCCAATCTAAGTAGATTAATTAGTCAGTAATTGATGGTGTCCCAGGGTTAATGTGCTGCAGAGAGAGGTGGAGGAAAGTGGGTCTCTAGTATGTCCAAACCCTTGGATATTTGCGGTGAGAGAGACACTTCGAGAAGAGACGAGGAGATGGTCTATCTCTGATAAATACCTTGTATTCCCCCCGGCAATCTCACTGACGCTGACAACAGCCGCACTTGACGTGGAATGGCTTGAGGTGTGTTGATTCAGCGCACGACGGCATTGATTTGCTTTTATGAGTGCATTGTTTTGATGGTACATACATACATCTTCAGTCATGGGT
>OMKZ01018072.1:33320-48989 GCA_900302535.1 Neoniphon sammara | reverse complement strand
ACCAATTTATACTCAATTAGGATAATGGGGAAACAACAGTAGGAGGACAAAAAAATGCATTAACAAAATCATGAGCAAATTAATAAGCACCTTACGCCGTCATTACTCCACGCGCTTATTGGCAGTGAGAGTCATTTTGCTAACAAACTTGTGTGCAAATGATTATTGAGGGGAGAAATAATTTTCCTGTGCTGGTCTAAAATTTGGATGATTACCCACAATGTTTTCTCCCCTATTTGGAGGAGATATTTTAGATATAGAGAGATATAGAGATTTGATTGTTTCTATGAGGAATATTAACAGAAACCTGCTTACTTGTGGCCACATTATGGTGTTAGGACATGGTCTTTCCCTATGTCTTAATGAGATCAATGAATTGTTAGTTGAAAAGGGCAGGCTGTTTACTTCATTTGGTAATACTAGTTCAGATAGTTGCAAACCAATATTGACAGAGTACATTTGTGAGCAGGCCGAGGGAAAATTTCAACCTCTTTCATTTCCTACCTAAATGTGCATCTTATTCCACACAGACAAAATGTTTTTGGATGGTGTGGTACAGTATGAGCTAAGCCTATAGGGAGAGAAAGTTGAATCACGGCCAATGACTGCTGTGAGTCAGAAAACAAGAGTGCAGTACAGTCTTTTGGACATAAGGAGCGTCTGTCAAACAGAACAGAATTTATGATCGTAAATGGGGCTAAATGCTATAAAATGATCACTACATTTGATTCAAATATTTATGAGCAACTGGACTATTACTGTCATTGTTACACATTTATTATTAACACATAATTATAAGCTGACCTGAGACTGATGGTTGTAAAATTCCGAAACTTTCAAAAGGTTTCCACTGGCATTGAGGATATGTGATGCTGACTGGCTGCATAATCAGAGGAGGGAAAAAAGCATTTTTTCCCTAAATTGTTCAAGATTTCATTCATCTAGGCGCGCAGAAATGTGTATCTTCTTACCCACTGTCTGAACAGTAAAAAAATATATAATTTAGAGAGAGGTGATTTTATGTCAAAGTCCCACTGACCACTGTTCATTTTACTCTGTTTGGCCCAGTTTTAAGGCTCCATGTCACCACCCAGAGGTGGCCTCAGATATTCTTGTAGGTGGAATAGCTCCCTATAGAGACTATCTGTGGTGCAAGGCCTTATAACAGAGATATGTTCTATATATTTATGTTTTATGGCGTTACTTTGTTTACTTACTTCTTACTTACTCTTAGCATATGGTGAGTTAGTTACGAGATGGCTTTCGTAACATTCTTACATCCTCTACCTTGCACCTTACATACCTGACTGTGAGCGTACCTGCTATTATGTAGCTCTCTGACACTTGTACCGACCTGGCTGCCTGCCATCAGTCTGCCATATCTTTCTAAGAAAAAACTAGCACCATCTGGCTCTGCCATACCTCAGTGCCTGGCCAAGGGTTCTTGAAAAGCTTCTTACTGAAATAATGTTTCCAGCCGGGATAGATGGTGTCACTCCGTTAAAGCTATTACAGCCATTAACACTTGGTTTCAGTGAGGTATCCACTATACTCTCTCGAGGAAACTATACCAGAAACATTAAGTGTAATGCTGGACGCTGCTAACAACAATGATTACATCTGCCTCCTCTCTACAGGACAGAGTTGACCTCTAATAATTATAGCCAGGTACTTTAAATTGAAACTTACTTGTGGTTGCCAATGCCTGAAATACTGCCCAGAGAGTGATGTAACATGGTAACAATGACCATGTCCCTCTTGCATTGAATATTTGCTTGGAAATTTTTCATGGGACTAGAATGTGGATGACAGTGCCCCAAGATGCCAGTTTAATTGCAGTTTTGCCATTTCTGCCTGGGTGATTTGTGTGGGTAGAAGCTTTATACCAAGTCATTCAGAACTGCTGGAAGTAAGGCTCACGTAAAACCCATTCATATAGAGAGAGATTTTTTTTTAAGTTGAAATTTCCTGTTTTCAAAGGCAAACTAAATTTGTCACTATTTCTTGGTCTTTCACTCTCAGCAGTCTCGTCTCATCTTTCCATATTTTGTTACCTGGCGTCTTTTCTCCCCGCAGCAAAGACCAAATCTGAATCGCTGATCTGTTTTTAAATTGATCTTTCTCCAACTGTATTTTTAGATTTCTTTGAGGTCACAGGAAATCTTGTTAGCATCATTAGCGACATGCCAGATCACATTTACCTCACTAAGCTAGGGTCAGCCTCATACTCCATGGCCTCCTTTATTGGGACACGACTGTGGCTGCTAACAGACACTTTGGTGTCCCAACATACACAGAAACAGCCAACTAGTCAACATCACCAGCTGACCTTTTAATGACAACATGACATTTATGTTTCCATTCAGTTCATTACAAGTTATGGCTCTTAATCTGTTTAATATCATATATCAACATTATATCACGTTTTAATCAAGAGCAAGAGCAGCTCACAATGATGGTGAAGTCCATAGTGAGATGTAAAAATGCCCCTGGTGATAGGACTACATATGGGGTCATTTTTCTGTTGGTAGTCAGTTAGTCTGGGCCCCTGAACCAGGTGTCCAACTTTCAACTGTGTCATCTCTCCTCTTAAAGGGATGCGTTAGACGAATACCCGTCATTGCTTTACAGTAGTTTGTTTCTCAGCAGCCTCTTATCATATCATAGAACAATGTCTCTTTTGTAGCACTTCAGTTAAATGGAAAATAGCTTGTTAGCACTGTGAGCTTTCCTTAATGAAACCAATGGCTATCACTGGGCTTAGACTAATAAATTGGTTTGTTGATCTATCAGGCCAATATTTGCCCTTTATTACTGGTTGGTCAGACAGTGGAGGTTCCTCTCTGACCACAGCATCACAACAACAGCCTATAAAACCTGCAGTGACTTTTTTAGTTTTATTTATTCATTTAATTGTTATGTTTTTATTTATGTTTTGCAAATTAATTTTCATTTAAATTAATTAGTATGGGGTTCACTGGAGAGTTTTAGTGTCAAGTAATGGGCAAGAGGTGTCAAGAACTGTGGGGGTAATGCTTGTCATTTTTTTGGAACAAAAATTGTAAAATTGAAACATGATCATCTGTATAAACTGGCACCTTACAGCGACTTAAATGTCAGTATTGGTATCTGCCTTCAGAAATCCATACACTATCAATTTGAACATGAAATAATACAAGATACAAAACTGCTTCTAATGAACCACCAACCCAGGAAGGAATACCCTGCCATATAAATGTTTAACATAAAGACTTTGAAGTGTAGTAAGGGTTTGAAGACAATACATAGTGTAACATAACTACTGTATTTTTCAATCTGCAGTTTAAAAAAGATCTTCCCTGCTAGTCATTATTTGTATTATCCATAATATTGGGTTTGTATATAAAGAAAATACATTTTTTAGTTCTTTGTCACTGCAGTATCATGTTATATTTGATATGGATCAGAAAACCAGATAAATCTCACATAGTGGTGTCTCAAGATTTTATGAAAATTTAGAGAGAATTATCCTTTTGCCATTTTCACCAACATGAATACTTTATTAAGCTGTTTTTAACATGGGGAATACTCAGATTGCACACAATATCACTCAATAATTCTATGTTCAGTTTTGGTCCACAAAATAAATATAATATGTCATTTTTTTGGTGGGATGCCACTTTGAATGCAAAGCACCTGAGACATTTTTTAAACATTTTAGCTTCATAAATGACACCTTTGCATAATAAGTCTTACAATAAGTTCAGCATGTTATATTAAGATAGTCTGTCCTCTGCATTAGATGTTAACTCATGTGTTATCGCTTCAAAGTTTCTTTTTCCATGTAGTTCCACATAGAAATAATGGGGGGATTAGTGAAAACTTTCAGCGGGTCTTTTGTCTTTAAAACAATAAATTTATGAAAGAAAGTCTTGTCCCGGCTTCATTAGCCTGGGCCTCCTCCTGTGGGGGTGAATGGAAATGACATTTAAAACAATTACTTGACCAGAAAACAACTGCCAATCATTCTTAAAGGGGAAGGATTCCAATTAATAACCCTCTCCTAATCCCCTCGTTTTACTTCCACCCCCCACACCCCCACCCCCAAGCTTCATCCACCTCTCTCTCTCTCTGTTGCACACTCTCTCTCTCTCTTTCTCTCCCTCTCCTCTCTCCCTCTCCTTTCTGTGCCGGAGTGGCGTATGAACCCGCTTGTTAAACGTGCCACTGTTTGTTTGCTTTATCTGCATGCACTTTACTGAAGTATCTCTGTAAGGGTTGACAGCTACATAGAGAAATTGTTTGGAGAGATGCAAGGTAAGCAAAGCCGGCTGAGTGACTGCAAGCGGTGCACATAGCAGATCTAGGTGGGCGAGCGAGCTGCTGAGAGGAACAGGTGGAATACTGGAATCAGCACCCTCAGTACTTCAACATATTTACTTCAAAGAGGTAGGCTCCTTTGTTTTAGATCAGCATACTTTTTTAACACTTTTTACTGATGCTAACAAAAGAGGTTAAAGAAAATTTTATTTCTCAGACAAGTTGCTTAAATTGAAGATATTATGTGGATTTTTTTTATTGCACTGCAGAACTTTATATGAAATGAAATCTGCACTGTGTTAATCACAGAATCTCTCCAGTTGGGTGACATTTTAGAAATCTATTTTCTATAGTCAAAATGACGCTCTGGTCTTCAAGCGAGTCCAGTATGGTTCACTCATTTGTGCAAATATAGTTAAAGCAGGAGAGCAAGCTGAACTATCTTTGATTAAGTTCATTATTTCACTCAGTTTCTGTTGGCCTGTGTATGCTTGGCTTTTCAGAAGCAATCCATAATCACAGTTGTCCCAGTGTGATGTGCGGTCCTAGAAATTGGCTTGATTTACCATAAAAAGTTTGCTTCTTTGTTCTTTGCTTCTCCTTATTACATGCAGTGTAATAAGGAGTTGCGTCTTCAGTTTTACATAATGAAATGACTAAACATGTCTGATTTATATATAGCCCTCATAAGACTTCATCTCGAAAATGATCAATATAAGGGTTAGACTGCAAATTTTAAACCTGTATTTTCTTTTGTTGTTTTAGATAAATTGCAGAAACTGATAGAGAATTTTTAATTATGTATTGAGATTCATAATCAAAACATTAAGCCTCTTAGTACTAACTTTTCATGAAAGGGTTAGTTAATCAAAAGTTCATCGTATAGATTCATGTCTAATACACTCTTCTGTCTTTTGACCCTTGTTTCTGTCAGCACTCTGTACTCTATGTAGTTTTTAGAGGAAAGAGAAATACTCAATGAACCCATGATCTCTGACTTCCTCTTGTACTCTTGGTCCTTAACTTAGACACCTTTTCTCCTCCCGTAGGACTGGCCGAGCGCCCAGACGTTCGAATGCATTTATCACTGGATACCATGAGCATGGTGGACGACAGCTGCCTCTCACCCAGCAACTTCCACGAAATGGGGAAAGGTGGGGGGGGCGCTGCAGGGGGCCGCGTCCACAGCATTGATGTCATTCTGGGCTTCAGTAAAGACCAGGACCCTCTACTCAGCCCGGCAGGGGCCCCGGGGCCTCACAAGGTGGGAGTCGAGGGCCTGACAGAGCCTGGGAAGCAGCAGGAGCCCTCATCACGCCCCTCCTATGGTGGGCACCTTTCCTCCATGAGAGACAGCGGCGCAGAGCAGCAGACATACCATGGTAAGTGACCGAAGACGCTGCTGATGGAGGGCATGCTGGTTGTTCCCTGCTCTAACAGAAGAATGGTTCTCCATAATAGTTAGTAGTGTGAAGTACAGTCCTTAGTTTTGCACCACCAGGTTTTCAGTTTTTCAGAGTTACTGTAGTTGAGAATATTTTGGGAAACTAGTTCCTTCCTTGTTGCTGATAACTTGTTTCAAAGTTTATAAGTGAGGGTGGGTTCTGTAAATCTTGAGATTTTGTCTGACTTATGAGGTTTAAGTTTTGTCTTTCAGATTATAATGTGAGATGAGGGATATTGATTATGGATCAACAGCTGAGTTCTTGAAAGCTTTGGATTTAGTTTTTTTGACCTTTGAATTGAATGATATACAGTTGATTTTTCTGCAGTTAAGTCATAATGTTAATCCAGTGAGCTCAACAAGCTCAAACAAAATTAAACCAAGATACCAAAATACTTAATTTTGGCATATCTGGGCATGGACTTTGATTCAGTCTTTCATTGTTCAGGCAAAAATCTGATGAGAACCATGATGGCTTCCTGAATTGGTTAATTTGCCCAATTGTATACAAGGTTAGTTAAGATCACAAACTCAGGGTTTATGTTTCAACTATTGGCACCACAAAATTGCGACGTATGTCAGTGACAATATGCATAGCATGTATATTGTGCACTAAAAAGACATACGGTGCTTTTAAATTCACATCATTAAAAGGCAGCAAACAATCTAATAGCAAATAAAATGAATATTTATGCCATAAACAGTTATCTCCAAAAGAAATCCTTCCATAATAAATTTGAAATGATAATTATGGGCCAATTGTGGCATTAATGATGTTTGCAATGAGCACTTAATGAAGTACTTGTTGCCAGGATACACAGATTAGATCTAGATATACTGACTTATTTACACAGAGGTTTAAAAAGTGCAATGACCATGAAAAAATATAATTGATCTAAACATAAAAACATAATTTTAACAATAAAAATATCTATTCAACGGTTCAACACTCTGAAACTAACAGACAGTGTTAACAAGTAAACTTTATGTATTTGTTTCAGAACAACTGCAAAAAGCTTTGGAAATTGAACTAATGAAATGATTTCATTTTCTTACATCAAAATAGTAATTTGAACCAGATCTTGAGAGATTGATGCACCTGACCTATTTGAATGCTATTGAATCAAAACCAGTCACTTGCAAATACCAAGACTTCCAACCAGTGTGTGCCGTTGCCATGCAAAGCCCTATACATATATATAGTGTCAACTGTACGGGCTGAGACTGAGAGATAAATCACAGTACAAGATGGTGCAGGGGGTTTATGTCCCCAATCCCAATCCCGTCCCCTTGTGGAATTCCCCTAATCTTCTGTCCTGTGCAGATTAGATTGTACAGTAGTTCATTCTGGTGTTATTATTATTATCATTCTGTCTCAGAATCAAATTTATCATGTTTAATCTGTAGCTATTTTCACATCCAGGGTCTGGCAGGTGGTTTTGTGGCAGAATGTAAAAAAAAATGTTATCTCCACAAATGTGAGATGAACATATTGAGGTTTTCTCATCCATCAAAATGAATATAAACATAGCAGGAATTCAATCGGCATGTCCAGACAGAAACATTTTTTTTGCTGGATTAACGTACATCAACACAAATGACATCAGTCTTTTGTGTGTAACTATCTTGTTAAGTCAGACCTGTTCCCCCTGAATGGGCGCTCTTCAGTGTGTGGTGTCACTCAGCCCCCCTCTCTGTGTTGAGATGTTCTGCTGGCTGGTAAACAGCGGGCAGCCTTCAGACCGGTGGCTGTGATGGGCTGACAGGCCAAGAGCTGGTCACTGAACCAGGCCTGACCTCTGCCATTGTCACAGCCTGAGCTTTGTCATAGTAGCTTAATGAGAAGTAGATAAATAGACCCCAAAATCCTGCTTTGCCCCTGCCTCTGCTCCTGTTTGATAATTGAAAGAGCACAACGCTTCCCTCCTCACCATCAACACACACTCTCACACACACAAACATGGAGGCACATTCACACTGACATACACTGATAATCATTTCATTGAAGCAATGAGTATTTTGGAGACTTTGTCCACAAGTGTTGAATATTGTTAAACTGATGAACTGTTCATATGAGCAACAACTAATAATTATAATTAAATATAATAATACTTATAGTAATAATAAAAACTTATGTATATATAAGACTACTACTCATACAGTTTGTCTTGATTATATTATCAGACAAGACAGATTCCTGTTGATAAACCATTTTATCCCATATTGAATCATCCATGTGGGTAAAAGAATGATTACCCAGCATCCTTACCAACCTTGGGTCTCTGTGATATTTTTTACAGTAGCTGTTTGTCATACTGGACAATGCACTGAACATTATAAATTAAAATCATGGGAAAGTATTTTAAAGCCTGTTTCATATTTTTATGTGATTGACAGGTTAGCTGATGTTACCAGGAATGTGTGTGACTCAGGTCTGATCATGGCAGACATAAACTCTGCTATAACAGTTTCTTTAAGAAGATCTGATCATCTAATCATCATCCATGTACTTTATTTAATTCATTTACTCACTGGTTTGTTTAATTCACCCGCTCTCTGACAGCATTAAGGCCTTTACTCTTTTTCTCTGTGATGTTTTCTGTTTGACAGACAAAGACATTAGCTTGTTAGACTAGGTAGATTAGAAACACAAGGAAGGGTAGGAGGAATTAAACGACTGCATCTGTGCCTTCAGAGATTACGAGGAGAGAAACTTGGAGGGAAAATCCTGTGGTGTCACAGGGTGGCCTGTCAGGTGGCAGGTGTCATATGTTCACAGGACAGAGGAAAGATCATGGATTCATTTTGGACTAACGTATTACAGCGGCTATAGCATTACTGTAAACACTAGCTTACTGTAAGCATAACATAAGAGCTTTTTTCAAATACACGGTAGAATGACAAAAAAACAAAACAAAACATGACCTGTGAACAAGTGAAACAAACTTTTTGTTTTTCAGACTTCTTGTTGAGGACAGTTTACCTTCAGAGACGGTAAACAATGGAAACAACTTTTCCAAAGCCGATTAGGAGATTGTTTGAGCTTCAGATTGAAGTTCAGGGGACTGCTTGCTTCACTGACCTACTGTAGTCTATTGTTGCAGGTGTCAAACTAGTGTGATCTCTGCTGGAAAGTGGCTGCTGCTTTCTGTTCAACTAGTCATCCTGCTCTCTGCTTTTGTTATTCTTCTAAATTTTAATATTAACATGAAATATTTGTTGCAGACTGAGCCAAGAGGTATCATATTATATAATCAAAATTAGCAAAGAAAAAACTCTGAAAGAAAACTCACATTTCTGATTTATTTATTTATCTTTTTATTTATTTTGTGTGTGCTGGACAGACACAGGCTTATTCACAAACAAGTGCGATGGGGAGCTGAGTGAGCTGAGGAAGAGTGTAGAGAGCGACAAAGGCAAGTCGCCAGAGCCATGCAAGGAGGATCAGCCCAAGAAGAAACACAGGCGCAACCGCACCACCTTCACCACCTACCAGCTCCACGAGCTGGAGCGTGCCTTTGAGAAGTCCCACTACCCAGACGTGTACAGCCGAGAAGAGCTGGCCATGAAGGTGAACCTGCCGGAGGTCCGGGTTCAGGTAGGCTCAACAGGCCAGTTTATCAATCAGACATGGCAAGCAATCAGATGAATAAGACAAGAGTTTTAAAAAAAATCATGGTGATTCTTTGGCATGAGAAATTTCTACTTTGAGTGTAGTTTATTATTAATAAAGTCTATATATTTTTTGGATTTACATAAGAAAGTCTTCAGGCTCATGGGCGTTCATCCTTTTTTTCCCTTTATTTGTTCTTTCTTTTGTTTTGTTCTTTCTTCTCTTAGCTGTGACATAACTTGGAAGTTATATAACTTTTATATATATAACTTATATTTATACTGTTGTTGCTGTATGCTTCAGTACAGTGTGAGAAATGTAGCTGGAGATACATTTTCCTTATCTTCCCACTAACTGCACTAGCTGACAGTTTACATTGAAGGTCAAGTCAGTGTATTTCCAATTTAAGAGATTCTCTCAAACAACAACAGAGTCACTCCAAGCCACTGGCCTTGTTTGCCAGTATTCAGGTGCGGGGATTATTCTAGAGCAGGTTTCTGAGATTCAAAGTGTTAAAACATGATGGGAGGAGGAGCAGTGAGGCAGGTTTAACACAGGAAGGGACCTTAAAGACTTCCAAAGCCAAAGATGGCAGAGGCCTAGTGCTATTTGGCACTTTGAGGTTGTAGTCCAGTGGAAACCAGGGCAATAAAGTTCACAGTGAATCTTTGGCGTGCAAATAAGATAAAATCACAGCATGCAGACATGGTAAGAACAATGATACGGCTTACCAACTATGTAATGTGTACAGTTGTTGCTAGAAGAAACACTATAGTGTGAGTGTTTTGGGGTACTCCAGCAAATGCCATTTCTCTAACCTTCTTTTGATTTCTGTGTATGTGAGTCGTGTTATCACTGCAAAAAATATTCATTCTAACAAGTCGTTTAGTCTCATGTGTGTTAAAATCTTGTTTTTCTTAAAGCAAATGAAAAAGTAATCCCACTTGTTTCCAATTTCAGTCAACTGGTTTCCACAATTTTCTTGGATCAAGCATCATTTTCTTGATACTAGGGGCCTTGTCTGCCTTATTCGGAGTTATTCCAGCATATTTATACTTGTTCCCCCAAAAAAATCCTGAAACAAGTGAAATTGCATTGGAAACAAGCGGGATTATTTCATGCCACTGGCAGTTTTTTTTTTTTTTTTTTGCTTTTTGCTTGAAAACTGAATATGGGATTAAATGGTTTGTTAAGATGTGGATTTTTTGCAGTTCTTTTTTCAAGGTGAGTGCTTCCTTATGGAAAAGAGTCTCTTTGCTTCTTTCTGATTTAACATAAAATTAAAATACTGATCCATTTTGTTCTAATGTCTACAAACAAAAAGTTAATAGCCTCAAATTTAAATTCAAATATAAATTTAAAATTCCGCATACTGACAGTCTTTGTATTGAGCTCAAATGTTGTCTTCAGACTGATATTCAGGGGCTTAGAGTTTGTATGTTCCCCTCATTTTCAGATACATTTAATGAAAAATTTCATTTTGTTCTTTAGGTTTGGTTCCAGAACCGCAGAGCTAAATGGCGGCGTCAGGAGAAAATGGATGCCAGCACCATGAAGCTCCATGACTCGCCCATGCTCTCCTTCAACCGGCCGCCGCCCGTGCACACCAACGTGGGTCCAATGACCAACTCGCTTCCCCTGGACCCCTGGCTGACCTCTCCCCTGTCCAGTGCTACACCAGTCCACAGCATCCCTGGCTTCATGGGCCCGGCTCAGGGCCTCCAGCCCAGCTACCCCAGCCACAGCTTCCTCAACTCCTCTCCTCATCCTCATCCTTCTCATCCTCCTCATCCTCATCCTTCCATGGGCCAGGGGATGCAGAGCATGGCTCCGCCCCCCTACCAGTGTCCGGCTCCCTTTCCTGATAAGTATCCCTTGGAGGACGTGGACCAGCGCAGCTCCAGTATCGCTGCACTGAGGATGAAAGCCAAGGAACACATCCAGTCTATGGACAAGACCTGGCAACCTATGTGACTAACACACCTGTCGATCCACGGGACTGACGCTGGGAAAGGGAGACACTGAAGTCGTGTCTTAGGTCTACTCTGTCAGGCGGGGTGACTGACATGAGCGGTGTTAGAAAAGCAAAGATGGCAATGACATATCTATGACGCACAGTACAGAGCAAAGCAAATGGATTTTTGAACAGTGAAAATTTCCGCTTTCTTTGTTTTTCTTTTTCTTTTTTTTATAAACAAAGAATTGTACTCATCTCGAAGACATCAAGTGAGCTCTACGGCCTTGTTAAATTGTTAACTTTGAGCCACCAACTGCTGGACATTTATTCTCCCTGTGATCAAGATGTTTAGTGTTGCCTTGGGTGCTTTCAAAGCAAATGTCACCTCACTGACTGTTGCTCTGATCATAAGTTGCACTCCAGGAGCTGCAAGATGCCAAGCATCTCTTCCTTTGATGACCACTGATTAATGATCCTGATCCTGATCGACTTCTGTATCAAACTAAAATATCTTCAAGGACATAATGATTGAGTGTTTTCAGTTTTTGCAGGCAGGCATGCCCCTATTGATGTTCATGAACAGCAAATCACTGATATTGGCCACCTTAAGATCAAGAGTCAACACAATACTTTGAACACAGTAATGGCAAACAATTTTTTCTGTCTCATGTAATTTTGATTATTTGCAATATAAATAAAGAGCCAGAATATCAGTGATGTCTATGGTACACAGTGATGGACAGCTTATATCAGAAGACGACTGTTCATGAGGACACAATATATGCATGCTAACACGTTAAAATGTTTCCTGAAAATGAAACATTGCTGTATCATTAGTGCTCTCATTGTTTTTTTTTTTATTTCTTTTAACCATCAGTTTATGTCAGAAAATACCTTCTACATTTCAGTGTTCATTCTTTACTTCCCCCTTTTCCTTCAGCAAGTTTGTGTTTTTACTAATTAATCCAATTGTCTCATTTTCACGGGTCAGCTAATCAGTAGCTCAAAGTATTTTGTGAATGAAGGGCCAATCTCAATATCACGTGAAAGCAGCTTTTTAAATAGGTATGAAGGTATGAAGAGATATTTCAGTGTCTCTGACTGTGCCTGTAAACACAGTTATCCATTGATGTATATTAGTCATGTAATAGCTTTGCAGTTCATACTCTGCTCACATTATGCTGCAGCTCAGTAGCCACTTGCTGCCCACGTCGGATGTTTGAGCCTTTAGCTTAGATACCCTGGCATGACTGGAGGAAGATCACAGGTGAGGACCTGTAAGGTTGCTACTGTCTGTCATAGTTTTACATTTACAGGAATATGAGCCCCGGGCAACAAAATGGTCATCTTAAGCTCTAAAGCTCCTTTAAAGGGGCATTCCACCATTTCAGTTTAAACATCATAATTACTAGGCTGGACACACACAAAGTACTTGGACGGACACACACACACACACACACACAGTTGTGGTCTCCCTTGCGTGGCGATGCTGCCAAGTTACTGGAAGTTAAGGTCTCAATCCTGCAGACTGCTCATGAGAGGAGGTGTGTGTGTGTGTGTATGTGTGTGTGTGAGTGTGTATGCAGCCCACAGAATTTTTAAGGACACACACTTTGTGGGGAAAAAAAGAGGACTGGAATCAGACTTAAAATGGCACATGGTAATCCGGGGCTGAATATACCAAAAAGAATTATGTGTGAAGATTATCTTTTCTGATGTGAGTGATCTTCGTGCTAAGATGCTTTAAGGTGACCCGATCCAGACTTGAACATTTATTAAATCAGTAGCTGGTACTGAACAAGGGCACGCTGCTGGTAGTATTGTAATGAGCAGACTTGAAAACTAGAAACTTGCTCTTCTCACAC
Organism: Neoniphon sammara; assembly: GCA_900302535.1. Lineage (NCBI taxonomy): Eukaryota > Metazoa > Chordata > Actinopteri > Holocentriformes > Holocentridae > Neoniphon > Neoniphon sammara. The sequence continues at coordinate 35,811 of OMKZ01018072.1, read as the reverse complement.
AGTAGGGGAGGCAATGAAGAAAGAAAGAAAGAAAGAAGACTGGTGAGGGAAGTAACCTTCTTTTTGCTTGAGTGGCTGTTGGAGGAGAAAACCTGTTGGCAGCTCAGTGTTGGGTGGCTGCGTGTACGTGCAGGGCAGCAGAAAGAGCCCTGTGTGATGTGTCACCCCACATAGTTTAGTCTTTGTTTGTCACAATTGATCCAAGCGCATCCTCTTTGTCTGAAATTGAAGGGGGGGAAACGGTCACAGGCTGCACTAAATAGGCCCTTGTAACCATTTTGTCATGGAAGTTTTTTTTCCATTCTGTGTCAAAGGAAGAGAAACATAGGTTGTGGCTGCTCGGGTCATTAGTGACACAATATTGGTCATTTACCATCTGTTATGGAGTTAAGTTCTAATTCTCTTAAAAGCAGAACTACATATTAAATTCAGTGGTGTAGAGAAAGAAAAAAGCAAACTTCAACACGATATGTTCCATCTGAGAAGGAGAACCATCAATTGGGCTAGTATTTTTGTATTAAATAACTTAAATATAGCATCTATATGGAAACACCATATGGTAACCTTTTTCAGTTGAACTAAAGGGAGAAAAAACTTCATCTAAAAGTGCAATTTCAGCATCCTTTTTATTTTTACTTTTGCAAAGGAGAGTTGCTTTTAACTCATTAATGCCCACTGTATAATTGTGATATTTCATGTGAAGGTTTGCTTGTTGCTATTGGCAATTAGTCATGTGTCCACAACGACTACAGCTACAAGAGCAATAATAGCAACAACATTATTCTCTCTTTTTCTGGGTTCATTGTAAGATTCAGTGTTGTGCCCTTCAGAGGAAAAAAAAAGTTTTGCATCTGCTGCTCACCGTCTGTCCTCATGTAGTTTTTATGTTGTTGGTTAGTTATGTTTAGACTCCCCTGATAGATGATGCCAGGACTTCACACCCTAGAAGGAAGGAGGATTACCTTGCACACAAAACAGCTCATTTAGGATTGTATATAAATGTGATTTTTGGACCAAGAATAAGCCAAAGGTTAGATAACAGACAAAAATGCACTAGATGTATGAGAGTTTTAGTTTTTTCTATGTGAATATGCGCAGGATATTTTGTCCTGTACAACAATTTTATTTGTTACTTGTCCTAGTTATGTCATTGTTTTCTTTTACTGAGTTTGTCTGAAACATTGATGTCCATATTCTGAAAAGAATGACTACCTACTGAAAATAAAAAAAATATAGTTTGATAGAATATCTGTCCCCGCTTTCTCACTGCCTTGCTCATGTGTTGACCTGTGCACTTATTCCCACACAGTCTATTTCTTTTACCACCGTGAATCCGACGAGTAATCCAAGGTTACTACAGTATAATCATTATCATCTGACATGCAGAGCCAGAGACGTTTTTCTTTCTCTGCCTCCAACACTCGTGCCCCATCTCTCTCGGGCCGTCATAGAAGCACTCTTTCTGTCTTTCCACCCCTCCCTTTCCTCTCCCCTGTTCCGCGGCTGGTGGCAGGATGCCAGCCTGTTAGGAAGATGAGACTCCAATCAATCAGGGCTTCCCAGGAGGGCCTCTGACCACAGGGCCCGGCTCCCTAATTGCCCCCAGGCAGGCAGGCAGGCAGGCTCGGCCGCTGCAACACATGTTCACAGGAGGACTGGTGCCGCCGTGCTAGCTGGCCTCCTCAGCGTGTGAACCACTTTCTTAGACAGATGGAGGTCTGGATGCACCTCACTATGAGGACCATATGGGTAGACCAGTGGATGTAGCAGGGGAATAGCTGGTGTTTTCTACATGTGGTTGAGCCGTACATTGGTGCTGTGCTTTGTTGGTGGTGGAGCTTTGTATACAAAAAGAATAAAGCCAATTTTGAATTATGTAGCACAACTAGATCTATATAGGAAAATCAAGGAAATACGTAATTTTATCTTAGAGCCATAAAGGGATCAAGCAAATTATTTTTTACTCCATATGTGTGGAGTGTAACAAGTGCACTGGTGAGACCGGAGAGCCTTGTGTAACTTTGAAGAGCCGCTCACTACTTAGCTTTCATGTATTGGTTTTTGTTTTTGGGATCCCGTCTCGCTAGTGTTCTCCCAGAGCTGAACAAACAACACACTGTGTGACTGAAAGAGGAAAAAAAATGCTTGGGACATTTTCTCTGGCCACAAGCTATGGGAGTAGAACCAAATAATGTTGACAGGCTGGAGGGAGAAAGTAAGGATGAAAGGAGAGACAGAGAGAATGTGAGGAAGGCAGAGTGAGAGAGAGAAAGAGAGAGAGAGAGAGGGGGAGAGGAAAAAGAAAAACATTAAGAAAGAGATTAAGAAAGAGAAAAGTGTGGGAGGGAAAGAGACACAGAAAGAGAGTAAGAGCAGAGAGAGAGAGAGAGAGAGAGCAAGAGAAGGACGGGAGAGGGAGAGAGAGAGGAGGGGCAGAGGGTGGGATGGCTGCTCATCAGAGTTAATGATGTAGAAAATCCCCCAATTAGAG
>OMKZ01018072.1:0-31682 GCA_900302535.1 Neoniphon sammara | reverse complement strand
GCGCCAGCGTTGTGTGGGTGTGTGTGTGTGTGTGAGAGAGACAGAGAGAGAGAGAGAGAGAGAGAGAGAGGGAGAGAGAGAGGCTGCTTCGCACTTGTTGTGTGTCTAGTGCTGTAAATTTCTATAGGTTCACTCACCAGAAAACACTCAGTGAAGTTCATGGGGGCCCTCGGTACGCTCAGTGTGTGATTATTATCACTACGCTCTGCTCCTGTCACAAGCATTAAAGGCACAGTGCTTAGTCTTTTGTTGTACATAGTCATTAGCAATGCATTTTAAAGTGTACCTAGAATAGTTTGTTGACCGAGGAGTATACTGCAACAGTGTTTTTGGACAAGCATCTAACATGTAAACACACTCAATGATGTCTCTTTCTCTCTCTCTCTCTCTCTCTCACACACACACACACACACACCTTATGAATGTATAATCTTGTTACACTGCAATCCAGAACAGGATGAGGGAGAGGGGGCGACAGACAAGACGTCACTGAGTAATTCCAAAAATCCCAAAATGCATCTGAAATGTCATGAGCCAAACTGTGGCTTCACACCTGATTAGATTGTCAAACGTTTCATCACAAGTCTGCATTTTCTTCCTAAAACCTGTGCGTTTCACTTTCTGTGGCCTGGTTTAGTGTTAATTTGACCAAATAATTGAAAAGATCGTTAAGTGTTCAGCAGGGTGAATCTGTGACAGCAAGTGCCCAGACGCAGGGACAGTCTCCTGTGACAGACCATGTACTCTGACAAACTGGATAAAGAATCAATAAAGTGTCACATGAGATTTGAAAACTATGTTTCTCAACACACACAATATACATGAATATTCAGTTTTAATTTAAGCAGATGCATTAAATGTCTCTTGATTTTCTCTGATTAATTCAGCAGAAGTTCTGTGGCACTAGTTTTGGCACTAACACATAGTTTTAGAAACACTGCATTATATCCAGTGGTTAAGCTTAAATTTGAGAGATGGTGGAACTTGTCATGGAATTTAAAAGTTTTGTTATGTGTTATTCATATGTCCACTCCTAAATTTACACTGAAGCCAACTAATTAAGTTTTTGTAGACTGCAAGTAAAGGGGGAGGAAGCAAGACAAAGTAATTGATATGGAAGAATAAAGATCCACCCCATGCCCTTATCGGGTGTGAAAAATAGTGCTCTCACGCCATCTGTGTTTGGTACAAGGCAATGACAAGGACACTTCACAGTCCTACTGAACAACTGTTTGGGCTTGATCAATTGACTTTGAAAAGAAGCATTTATGGCACAAACAGCTTCAGATTTCTCCTCATTAAGTTGGAGGAAACAACCTGGACAGACACAAATACACAAAGTAGTACCCAACTCAATGCAACTTTCACCTTAAAAGGTTAATTAGAAACCTAACACAGGGAACTTTACCGTCGCTAGAAACTCAGTGCCTAAAACAATCTGTTACTTCACAGACAGCAGTTTCATTCAGTATAATTTAGCGAGTCCATACTGAAAATGTCAGTCCCATTCATGGAAGTATCATACATGTCCCCTAGACAACATATGTGGCATTTCCGTGTTTTGATTTGACAAGTATACGTCATCGGGGTTCCAAAAAGTCCCACAATGCAATGTCATTTTTGTCTTGCCATATCCCCCACTTGTATTTACCTCTAAGGGAGAGTGGGTAACTTAAACATATCACCAGTTTTCATTTGTTATCTCAAGCAAGTATTACTTCTGGTTCTGTAAAGTGTCTGGCGTTTGGCTGGTGGTATTCAGGGACCGGCTTGTTTGTGGTTTGTACGCTGTCTTTATCAAATACGATTAGCTGCTAGCTAGCTAAGTTAGCTTATTATTACTTACATTATGGGTAGCTAGCTTTCCTTAAGGCAAGGCTCGGAGTCAGGACTAGCATGAATGGCGATAGCGTTACTCCGTGTGGCATTTTACCAACATGGCTGTTTAAAGGTTTGTTTTTGTAATTAGTTATATCAAATACCAGTCTCTTCGGTGAGCCAAATGTTGGGTATGTTAGTTTGCTTCAACTCTGCATGAGTTTGTTTAACACTGTTGTTGCAGGTTAACTTAACTTACTGCGATAATGATAACCTCCAAATAAAAGAAATCAAAACAATAAAAATAGATGGCAGTAGAGAGAACAACAAAACTTCATGTAAACTGTTAAAATTCTTGTCTTTCTTTTGTCGTCCAGCTTTCCATCATCCCTGCTTGTGGCTGTTGTATTAAGATTTCTACATATGATGGATCCAGAGTATGAACGTCGCCTCCTCAGACAGATCAACATTCAAAATGACAACTTGAGTCCTGTTGTGAGTCTTTGTTTTCTACTGAAATGTTCTACTATTAATGTTGTAGCTACATCAACACTGAATGTTTGTCACTATTAACTGATTATAAGTGACTGATTCATATGAACACTCAAGTTAAACCATTGATGATAACTTTTTTGATTGTGCAGAAGATGACTGACATTGTGCGAGGCCTGACACCCACTGGTTCCCCACTGTCCTCCCCCAGTAAACATGGAGACCGATTCATCCCAACCAGAGCAGGGGCCAACTGGAATATCAACTTCCACAGAATAAATGTAAGAACAGAATGCAGGTGAACTGGTTAAGATGTGTGTCTGTGTTTGTGTATGAAAGAAACAGGACGTTTACATCAGAAAGCTGTTTCAGAGTTCAGAATGTTGCAGTGTGTGGGGGTATTTAAGTTGATCACAGTATGAATGTTTTGTTATAGATCATTTTGTGTCCAGGTTTCCAACAGCATCTTTGTGATTTTAAACAGGAAAACGAGAAATCTCCGAGTCAGAACAGAAAAACAAAGGATGCCACTTCTGACAACAGCAAAGGTGAATAACAGTTTTGCAATCCAGGTCAAACACTCAGACATTCCTAAAGTTATTGAAAGTGAAGACCATGATGGACACACGCAGCAGTGGAAATATTATGCTCCTGTAAATGTGCATAATCTTTCAGGTGCTTCTTTATACAGATCACTAGACAAAATATCAAAACACACTTGATCTCAATCCATACCAGTATTCAGCATTTAACAAGATAAATCAATATTCAGATATTAGAAACCATATTCAGACATGTTCCTCAAATTTGTTTGGTAATAGACAGCAGACAGGGAAGTGATCTACCGTATCTGTATTCTACATCTGTGTTTTGTGGGTTGTTATCCAGTTAAACATGAATTTTAATTGATGCTCAATGTTAACTTGAGGTTGACATAAAAAGTAATAATGAAAGAGTTGTGTATCCAGGGAGAAACAGCAGTTGAACATGGGATTTCCTTCTCCATTAACTCCTTGTCCTTTGGCTCCTCTTCCACTCTTATACCTCCCCTTTGTTTGCCTGCTTGGATTTCCCTGTGTTTCCACATCATTGTCATCATCAATAACAAAGGAATGCAGCAAACCCATTTGTATTGAGTGCATGTGACTGTTCAAACTTGTTTGCTGATACATGCAAATTTGTCACTGTAGCTTTGACTGCAAAGAGCACAGTCTGGGTCTGTTTTTAAATCTGTGTCCTTTCATGTTATTGTTTTCTGTCAAATTGTCTTTCACAACCTGTGGTGTTTGAGACCATGAAGTTATTTTGGATGGATTAGTTGATTATGGACATAGCCCATCTGGGACTGCATTTATGTGCTTTGCCTATGTATACCTCTTAAAAATCCAAATCTATTGTTGTGCCTCTGTGTGTAGTGGATGGGCTGGCGTACTCTGCCTTGCTGAAGAATGAGCTGCTGGGTGCAGGCATAGATAAGGTGCAGGACCCCCAGACAGAGGACAGGCGACTGCAGCCCTCTACCCCTGAAAAGAGGAGTCTTTTCAATGTAAGAACATTTTATCACATACTCCTAATACAGTGCATTCTCTAGCTGCAAGAGATTGGTCAGAACCCTCAGCGTGTACTTAAAAATTCAAGGCGTAGAATGGTTTTGTTATATGGGAGACTCTACCCTTGATCAGTTAGAATTTTTTTGCTGTCGGTTTTGTGTTATTTCAATGAGGCTCTAATGAAGGTATGTTGATTTCTACCTTTTTGTCTTTGCAGTATTCTGTTTGTGCTAAGAGGTCTTCACCAGACAATGGCAACACCATCTCTCCCTACTCACTGTCTCCTGTTAGCAGCAAAAGGTAAAGGCAAATTTTTGAATTTAAACCTTCCCTTGTTGTTTGTACTGTAAACAAACAAATTGTGTGAGTAAATTCACATTTTGGCATCACTGGGCCTTATTCACAAATTTATGCTTAAACCGTTCATGCAAACGTTTTAAGCACAAATCCAGGATTCATCAGTATTTTCTTATGTGTATTTGTTCTTACTCTGTGAAAAAATTTAGAACTGCCACAGACCATGCATACACACATGCACACACACATACACAATCATAAACATCCCACAGTCTTAGAAAATGATAGTCAAAATGTATTCTTTGCAAGCACTACATTAGAACCACAATTAGTTTTTTAATGATTATAAACTTAATAGCTAAAACTGTGTAATTCATAAATCCTAATCATAACCGTAGTTAAATTATTGATATAGCTGACAATTGCCTATATATTGGAATTTCCATGTTGGAATTTGACACCAGTTGATTTCCTCCATCGGCTCTCTCCACTGCTGCACCTCTCCAAAAGAGCTTTCCTTAAATAGAGAATGGGGGCGTGGTATGCTAATTACTGATTGTGGGCACATACATGTCAATTTAGAATGGTACGGTATGCACGTATCATGAATCTGATGGTAATTTTGCATTTCCACTTATTTTGTGCTGAAAGTAATAACATTTTTACATACATATTAGTGAATGAGGCCCAATGTTTCATAATGTCTTACCTGTCCTGTTCTAGTCATAAATTGCTGCGTTCACCTCGGAAACCAACTCGTAAGATCTCCAAGATACCCTTCAAGGTTTTGGATGCTCCAGAGCTGCAGGATGACTTTTACCTCAATTTGGTGGACTGGTCCTCACTCAATGTGCTCAGTGTTGGCCTGGGTACTTGTGTTTACCTCTGGAGTGCCTGCACCAGCCAGGTACCGTAGTGTATGTGTGTGTCTACGTAGACAAATATATTAGTATGAAATGAGGGAGCACGATTTTCAGCTGTATGATATGCATATGTAAAGGAATTCAGTTTTCACTTTCACAGATTCACTTTTATCTGTCTTTTCCCCAGGTAACAAGACTGTGTGATTTATCAGTGGAGGGAGACTCAGTCACATCCGTAGGCTGGTCAGAAAGGGTGAGTATAGACTCTGTGTTGTATTTAACTTCCCAGTCATTTTGTCACTTCCCTAGTGAAACCTGTACAGCTGCATTTGGCTTGAGAGAGTTTTTGTTAGTGAGAAGATTCTGCTTGACATTAGGGCAACCTGGTGGCAGTGGGGACTCACAAAGGCTACGTACAGATCTGGGATGCTGGTGCCGGGAAGAAACTCTTTGCCCTGGAGGGGCACACAGCCAGAGTTGGTGAGAAAGTTTGCAGTGTTAAAACATTGGTCATGGATTTTAAAGTGCTTTCAAAGGAATACTCAAGTCACAGCAGGAACAAGAAACAGTCAGTCAGCATTGCTCTATGTCTGTCTACAGGAGCACTAGCATGGAACGCAGACCAGCTGTCTTCAGGCAGCCGTGACCGTATGATTCTTCAGAGAGATGTGCGGACGCCTCCGCTGCAGTCAGAGAGACGGCTGCAGGGACACAGGCAGGAAGTGTGTGGCCTGAAGTGGAGCACTGACCATCAACTGCTGGCCTCTGGAGGCAATGACAATAAGGTAGAGCCTACCTTTTAGTTTTCTTAGTTGGAACAGCTTTAAATGCAAAAGGTGAAGAATTTTTTAGGGGAATAAGAGCAACATAACAAAATACATGAAACAGCAGAGATGAACCCTTGATAGGCTATACAATACATGCAGCTATGTGTAACATGTTTCAGGCTTAACACGCTGCAGCAGTGCTTTAATAAATTTACAGCTTTGACATTGTAGGCGCATCCTGTCTCTTTATTTTGTTAATTCTGGACCTTTTTGGGAGCTCTCACCCCACTGTTTTATAAGTGGATGTGAGGAAAAGAGTTGCACAAAGATTTGCCATAAAACTCCCAGTTCAGTCAGAATATGAATTTGCATGGAAATACGGTATCATGGAAATACATTTGTTTACCTGTAGTATGGAGACCGGTGGCATTGTATTTGTAATGGTTATTTGTCATGGTTAATACAACAAGCATGCACAAAAAGTGCATCCACACCTCTATCTTGGTTCTGACCTTTCCCTTCCATTTACCGTCTCAGTTGCTGGTATGGAACCACTCCGCGTTGAGCCCAGTGCAGACCTATATGGACCACCTGGCTGCAGTAAAGGCCATTGCCTGGTCCCCCCACCAGCACGGCCTGCTGGCCTCTGGGGGCGGCACCGCCGACCGCTGCATTCGTTTCTGGAACACCCTTACCTCACAGCCACTGCAGTGCATGGACACCGGCTCACAGGTCTGCAACTTGGCCTGGTCCAAACATGCTAATGAGCTGGTAAGTGACTCAGCATACACAGCATTGACAGGTGATCTGCAGGCTATGGTCTGTAAAGTTCAAACAGTGGTGATGTTTGTTATGATAATACATTGAGGATAAGGTGATAATGCTAAATGTGCTGCGTGTTGTATTTTTAAACAACAACATGATGTTGTCAGATTAAGTGCGATACGTTTGCATAATTAGCATAAACAGATGACACCATTACAATATTATTAGTGACCTCTATCTCATGCCATTGTCACTGCTGTTGTTTCTCAATGTTATGACAACATATCACAACCCTGTCATGTCCTGTTACAAAGACGATGTTGCGTCTTTGGTCAGGTTTTTTCTTTCACACTGAACAGGATAAACATGTTGCAAGTGTTTTTTTTCCATAGGCCTTTCATGTATTCCACCACCTGTCACTGTGAGAAACTCTGTAAGCTTTAGCTCTGTTTATGCTGCAAGAACAGCGTCCTCTTCCTGTTTTTGGCAGGTGGCACACTGTGTGAAATGCAATGTAGAGATTGATAGAGCTGCTAGTATTGTCAGTGATGGTCTCATTTGTTTACAGTAATTAGACTAATGTCTAAAAATGAATGGTAATGATTTATTGATGTTAAAAAGCTACAAGTAGCACTTTTTAATTACAATCATGAGGATGTCAAAGATGCTAAGATAGTCTTCTTTTCCAGGTGAGCACCCATGGCTACTCTCAGAACCAGATCCTGGTGTGGAAATATCCAGCCCTCACTCAGGTGGCCAAGCTCACAGGACACTCCTACAGGGTCCTCTACCTGGTAAGTGCGTGTGTGTCTGTGATTTTGTTTGAAGGGAACACCTGTACGCATACATGGGGTCATATGCTAATTTGTTTTTGTGCAGAATATGATGTTTGGTGTGTGTCATATCATGCTAAAGTCTGTCACCCTTGCTTTTTATAATATCCGTGTCCCATAACAATTTGCAGTCTCACAACTTGCAATTATTTATTTATTTTTTGTTTGTTTGTTTGTTTGTTTTAGGCTATGTCCCCTGATGGTGAGGCGATTGTCACAGGGGCTGGAGATGAGACCCTACGCTTCTGGAACGTATTCAGTAAAACACGGTCAACAAAGGTGAGAGTGCTCTTGGTTTTTAAGAACAGTGGTCGACAAACCTTTCTAATTTATGCAAAATAATTAACTTAACTTTTTACACTTTTATTTCAGGAATCTGTATCGGTTTTAAATCTCTTTACCAGGATACGGTAACTGTGAGCAAATAAAATACTATAATAATGGAGACTATTAGCCAAGTAGGTGCCATCGTCAGCACTGGACAGCTCAATCATCAAAATGGTGCTAAAGACTTACAACTAAGAAATCTCCTGCCATTTTTCACCTAAAGTGGCAGTGAGAGCAGCAACTCAGCAAGTTTACTTTTTCACACAAACAACATAAACTGTTTGGGGAATTATTTTTGACTTGTGTGCCCTCATCTATGAATGTATTTTATTTTTTTACATTTATTTTCAAATGTATGTGTGGATTTGCTTTTTCATTTTTCTATTCACTATATATAAGAAATCATAAGCCTTACTTAAAATATATTATTATAGCATTTTCATTATTGTTGATTTTGATATGTGGAGGAGACATTTTAGTTTTTGTTATACTCAGGTCTAAGTTATTTGTAACATGATGAAACAGAGAATGAATTATGGACTTTATAGATTCTTTAGGGAAAAAATGGCATTATATACCAGTGATCACTTACTAAGGCCTCTACTGTCCATGCAGCATGTTTACTGTAACCTTTAGAAGACTACACTGAGTGTAAGTCAGCTGAAATAATACATTATGTTAAGCTCCTGGGGACTGACATGGTCTAATGCTGTGCATGTAGACATTCACTACATGATTGATTCTATGTAGTCAAGCAATTAAAGTTGTTGGAACTAAACTACCTGTGTTTGGCCAGCTGATTTTTGTGTCCTACATGCCTGATTTATTCTCGGGGATTCATTATGCAGTGCTGGGGGAAGCATACACATTTTGTCTTCACAGGGACGGTTACAGATTATGGTGACTTAATACAGCCATGCTTAAATAGATTTAATTATACATAATAGACTTTATTATCATTATTTACAGGTTGATGGTGACAATGGGTTTATTTTTTAAAAAATAATGTATTATAACATATAAAATGACGGCTTTAACTTCAGATATTTGGAAGGAATGTTCTGATTTATGAAGTTATCCTTGAGAAATGTATGTTTCTTTGTCATTGGGGAAAAATATGTTGAGATTTTCCCACGTTATTTTCCCTTCAGTGAACGCAACCAACAGGGGCGCTATTTGTCCTCGCTGCTCAGCGGAAATGTCTGACCGGACGTCGCGGGGAGCGGGAAGTTGGAAAGTGTCGTTTGAAATTTCTCACTACAAAAAATATTATTTGAGCTTAATTACACATATCGCCAAATTTGGTTACCCGTACATGGGGAAAAAGGAACCCGGAACGAAACGCCTCAAAAGCAGCAAGAAGTTAAAAACAAAGTCAACAGTTGAGTAGTTGACAAGTAGGTTGTTGGTATTCCTAACTAGCTTGCTGCTACAAGCTACAATCGTTGTTTTGTTCAGTTTGCTGCCTTCCGTTGGTCAGGATGGCGGACGGTAATCTTGTACGAGAACTGAAGAAATGGGCAACAGAGGAGTTCAGTTTGCCTCCGCAGAGTCTCCCAAATGACAACTATTTAAAAACGTGGGTATCATCCTGCCTTTACTTTGACTCTAACAGTCAACACATCAGTTCCTAAAAAACGATGCGCTTTTTTTGCAACGTGAATGTTTGTTGTTTACAGGCTATGTGTCGGGGCAGGGAAATCAATATGGAAATATGTGATCCAGCACGTTTTTCAAGAAAGGTTAGTATCACACAGCTTTGACCTAATCAGAATCTTTGTAAATGCAATACTGTCAATAGTCACTGTGAGGTCTGTCTTGCTTGGCCACACATGATAAAAATGCGCATCAAGATAGACCTGTGATTTGGTAGATGTTTAGATCTGAATTAAAGCCCAGCCTCTATCTGCACACTTCGACATTCATTAAGCAAATGTTGCCTTGTGGTTCTCTCTCTCTTCTCTTCTCTTCTCTTCTCTTCTCTCTCTCTCTCTCTCTCTCTCTCTCTCTCTCTCTCTCTCTCTCTCTGTGCGTTCTTGCAGGAATGTCAGGACCATGCGTGGCAATCTTCAGTGGTATCCTTTCTGACTCTGAACTTGTTGTCTGTATGAGGATCACAAAGTTGCCAACATTTATCTCCCCAGCTATATGTGTGTTGAAGTGTTGACTTAATAGCAGCAGCACTGCCAATGATAGAACACAGGCAGTGTTAAAGTAAAGAGCTGGATTGAATTGGCAAGTTGCCATATACTTTATAGGCGATTAGCTGATTAATATTGAATTTCGCTGATCACCATGACCACCGTCTTTTTTAGCATCTCTAACTTCCTTGACATAATGATTGTGAAGGTACAAAGTGCTTCAGGACAAAGAGGTATGGGTAAAACAGATTTTCCTTTAATTAAAAGTTGAGTGTGTTCATTTGTATAGTCTCAGTCTTGCTTTTTCTTGAGACACTGGACCAAACTCTTTAATGTCATACAGTGGATTTATTAACTTGAATTTGTCAGTAAGGGTGAATTGATCTTGGGTGCTCTCACCAGTGATTAGATAGATAAATAAATAGATAGATAGATATAATTTCTGTTCTTAGTTTGCAGCTCAATGACATAGCGATGTGTGCCTGTGTCTCCCTGTGTCTGTGCATGCTCAGTTGATGCAGGCTGAGGGCCAGAGTGAGGCTGCAAAGCGGAGAGAGCTCCAGGAAAAGATAGAGCAGCTGAGAGCTGAGATCAGTCACCTGGACTCTCAGATCACTGGAACAGAGGAACAGTTGGCTACAGAAGGTTAGTCCATCACTTTATTCGTTATCCACATAGAGATGATGCACAATGACATTTTTGGCAGTTTTTTCAAATGTGTTTGTGAGGACTGTTGGGAAAGATGAGTCACTAATAATAATATTTTTTTTCAGGATGCACACAGTGACACAAGGGTGTATCTGGGTGGGTGAAGTGGGGGATGAGGGTGGTTTCTAAGGGTGTATGAACATATCCTACTTTTTGATGATTATTCTGTGCTTTGAAGATAAGTCAGCTCATTCAGCCAGCATCATTTGTTGATGCCACTTGTCATAGCAATCAAGAAGAAGCTGTCTTAAGTGGAAAAACATAAACCAAGAAGTGCTCCCAGAGCTGCTTTGACTCCATGTTATGAATGTTAAGTTTTTCATTAAAGTATCAGTTGTTGTGTAAGCAAGATGTCAAGTAAGGTAGTTTTAAGTTATCAAAACATGAGACCAAATCAAAATCTGACTACTCAAGTGTTGTCTTTGTGTGTGTGTGAGTGTCTGTGTGTGAGACATTTGGTACAGACCCAAAAACTAGTGTTCAGTGCAAACTGTACTGTCATTTTCCATCACCTGAATTTGAATGGGATGACGGCCCTGACCAAATTTCAGAGGGATGTTTTAAATTTAAGGAGGTCTTTGATACCATAACACAGACTGTTGTTACTGAATGATTGGCAGCATAGCATATTATGAACTGTGATTTATTGTGAATGATTTGGCTTATGCACTGTGTCTTTGATGGAATGTTATATGTATTATTTCTGTTGTATGAGTAGCAGAGTACTTCACTGGCTGTTGCTGTGGTCAGGAGGGGGGAACCTGCTCACTCCCGCTGTTTGCTTTTTTTTTCTTTTTTTTTATAGTTTATTATAGGATAGTTTCAATATCTGAAACTATCCCTTACACTTGTGTTTTCTACTGTTGATGTTGAACAGAGCAGTCCATCAGCCGCACCTGGGCCCAGGTGGAGGAAAACCAGCGCAGGGAGCTGCTGCTACAGGCCTTCAGGCAGCGCTGCATTATGGACCGCAAGTCGCTCTCTGATGACACGTGCAAGATCAGTGGGCACTGCGAGGCTCTGGAACAGTTAGCCAAGTAAGGCAGAGAGCTAGAGTGCACACACACATTAACCACTTAGCAGCTCTGAATCTGAAATATAACGAGTACTGTGCTGTGTATTGCAGGAAGGCAGAGATTGAAGTGATGTTTGAGAGTAAGTCGTCCAGCAGCAGTGATACCGACCACCTCAGCTCCAAAGCCGCAGCAGAGCCACAGGTCCTGGTAAGCACTGCACAAACCCACCATGGTCTGTTGGTCTGGTATTTAGCATCTCAGAAGAATAACCTTGAGCGCGGATTCATTTTTTTGCTTTATGACTATAATGGCCAAGACAACCTGCTCAGTCAGAAATCATTTGAGTGCAGATCAGCACTTATACACACAAATCTTGTTAATATGACCAAGATGCCTGTAACACATTTATTCAAACAGCAAATCATCCTTTTTTTGTTTTGTTGTGTGTTTCCCCCATCAGCGTGAAGTGAGAGAGCTGTGTGATGAGAGGGTCCTCTTCTTCCAGTCTTTACAAGAGAGTGAGCTGAAGACAGCGCCCTCTGCAGCCACACAGTAAGGACTGCAGTGGACACAGTATTCAAGGATAAATTTCCTTCTATTTTTAAATCCAGACCTCAATGAAATGTTGTTTGGCATATAATTTAGAATCATACATTGCAAGAATTAGCACTGTGCTGCATCTTCACTCCTGGCTTCATCACAGTCCAATGGGACAATCATTACAGCCTTCATAAACAGTGATATGTCATTTTCCAATGTGGGAAAATTACAGTACAGTCAGACATGTCATATCCTAATGAAAAAAATGGTCACCCAATGTCACTTTCTGTTGTAATGACTTTGTTTCTGTAAATCTGCTCTTCTGGTTACATCTCCACTGCAAGTTGTACTCCCAGCCAGTTTGTTTACATAGGAGCCACTGTAGGTAATGCTAGTAAGCTTTCATTTATGGCTATGTTGTGAGTTTCTTGTTTTGGAGAAGGAGAACTATGATGGTTTCCTAAGGATTAAATGATTAACCTATAGGCCTGTGTTGACGCCCAATGAGAAAATGCAGCACAGTAAGTCCCTCAGTACTAAAGCGATAGGTCAAATTGTGCTGCGTATGATTCTAAATGATGCCAGACAACTGTATCATGAGGCCTGGGTTCAAAAAGCTGACCTGTCCTTCATTTACCACATTTGTTTTGAGTATTGTCAATGTCATCTTTCTTTTTTGAATTCACCACCACTTCTCCTTCTGTCTCAGTATGACCCGTGAACAGAGGACTGCAGTGTTTCAGTATTGGTTGAGCGCTGTGGAGGTTGGTATAATAATTTGATTGGATTTGACCCTGACACTACTAGCTCATATGTCCACTTTGAATATCTGCACTACATTATGTTATTGTTTGTCATGTTATCAGGACCTGTTGGGTGGCTATCCTCCAAACCAAGTCCTCTCAGCGTTGCAGCATTTAGCTTCCAAACAACAGAGGGAACTAGAGGAGAAGCTAGCCTCCCTGGATGTGACACAGGATATGACAGCTCTACGGTATGGCAAACAGAAGCATCATTATAGCATGCTTTTTTCTTTTTTTTAATGTTAAATCAAAGACTATGACCTATATAGGTTTTTGAGACCTGAATAAATAAGACAACAAATCCTGCCAAAGGTTAGATAACCAAACTAAGATTTGTCTAACAGCTGGATATATATCATCAGTCCTTTTAGACACCCCTTAGTTTTCCAGTGATTGTATGGATACGTTGCCTTTTCATTTCCTGCTTGTTTGTCTTGCTCTGACCACATTTCTGATAGATACAGATAGAAATTGAAAAAATAAAAATAAATACAGAAAGAATTTGTTTATTGCAGGTTCCGCTATGAAAACAATCATCTACTGGACATCTCAAGGGAAGACAATGATGAATTGCCGCCTGTCAAGCACCTACTACAGGTACTTCATATTTTTACAAATGCACATGCATACACATATGCACATGTTCCAACATTTGACTGATATGGTGTATTTATGGAATTGTGTGTCTTTGTGTGTATTGTTCTAGTCTGCATGGTTGGAGGTAGAGCAGAGTTTCATGGAGTTGGCCCAGACCCGCTCCAGGGTCCAGCAGGTCCGAAACCAGCTGCAGACCTGTAAAGAGGAGGCTGCACAGGAGCTGTCTGGTCTGGGGGACGAGCTTCACACCAATGCCCTGGCACTGTAAGTCCAGTCCAGTTGTTGGTTTTGTGCGATTTTAAGAGCTGTATTCTGGAATTTGATAAATTCTCTGAAGCAGCATCTCTCCATTATTAATTCAGCAGCAGTGGGGCACCGCAACAAAATTAATTGCTATTATTGCTACAAGAAGTTCAGACACATTATAATTATGGCTCATAAATATGGAAATGCTTAATACAGTCATATAAAGTCAGGTAAAAGTCAGAATTCTTAATCACAGAGAAGAAACCCTGGCTTGTCTAGCCTCTCTGTTAAATTAAAATTCAGCGCTTAATTTATTATATTGATTTAATGCTCAATAATTCTTAAATTTTGGGCCCATTCAACCCCCTGTATTACTGACTGTTCTATATTTGCATGTCCAAGAGAGTGACAGGATGATTAGGTCTGGGAAAATTAAACACTTTGCTTTCAAATAATTTTCTGTGTCTGCTTGGTGGTGTTTACCCCCTCTCTATTTCTCTCAGGTCTGTGTTTGAGCTGGAACTCCAGTGTGTGATGCAGGCAGCAGCCAGGGACCACATCAGAGAACAGTGTCTCCAACTGGACCAGCAGGCCAGGGGCCGACAGGAGGCACTCAGGAAGCTCCGCAGCCAGTGGCAGAGCATCCTGGACTTCAGACAGCTTGTGGTGAGAGTGGATGGACAATATGGAGTCTCTCATAACCTTTGCCAGTATCACTTTTGAATGAAGCATTTGCTGATTCTATAAAATTTATTAGAATATCCTGTACCCAGGGGTTTTGTTTACAGACCATCAACTTGGTGCCATCCACAAACATTCTGAGGCTCCAAAACCTCAGGCTCTTTAGGTACAGAGTTGTTAGTATAGCTGCATTGTATAAACATGTTTTGCTGTTTTGTCTCCGCAGGTTGACAGACAGGAGCAGATCAGGGGTCTGATTAAGGGGAACTCCATGACCAAAACAGAGCTGATCCGTCTGCAGAAAGAGGTTTGGAGGTTCTTTATGAATCTCTGACATTGTAGTATGTGTATATAGATGCACTGGAGTCACAGATATGCTGTCCAGTTTGCACATATTGTGGTATTTATGCATCTTGTGCTTCTCACTTAAGGAAAATTCAGCAGTTCACATTCTCCAACAAGAACAAAGTACCCTGTTAGAATTGGCTCTTAATTCTGGTCCCTACTTGCTCAGCCAATCCTGGATCGAGGTGCTGAAGCACTGTCCACATTGTTTCAGATTTAAGGGGGTACATGACCTTGTGTTTGACTTCAGTGTGCCCAGTTGTTTTGGCTGCAGTAACATCATTTTGACTACACAGACACTGTTGCATCCTTTTCCGTGTGAAGCATGAACCAACTTTGAGTACTCATTGGTTGAAGGGACAGGTTGTCTTAGACTTAAGTTTGAGAAACAGTGTCACCAGTTGACAAATTAAGGCAGACTTTCTGGCATGATTGTGAAGTGACTTTTTGTTTTATTTTACCGTAAGTTGAATACCTTGCACCACAATGAAGCAAACATCTGAATATGTCTTTACAGCTTGTATCCCTCTGTCTGTCTATTTTCAGTTAGAAGAATTTGTCCAAGGCAAGCTGGTGCCACAGTTTGGTGAGGTCATCACTGCTGCCAACAATCTGCGAAACTCAGTTTCCCAGGAGGCCAGACAGTTTGGGACGGTTTCCCTCCTCGCTCTGGACCGCAGGACTCTTGAGGGGTAGGCGACCCTTCCCTGCTTCTCGTAGTTGTGGTCGTTGAATCGGTGATCAGATTAATCATCAAATACATTTTATAAAATTTATTCACACAGTTTGCAACAGAGGCAGAAATTAACACCTGCTAAATGCTGAATGCCAGAAAATTTGTCTTTGGCAGATCAATGAAACATGGACTAGTAACTTATTCCAGTAGATAAGATTTGAAAGCCTAAAATGTATTGAGTTCTGTTGCACTCCATGAATTCAAAGCTTAATACAATGAAAAGTGTGAGCAAGTTCGAAATGAACAGTAATTTGATTCTATGTATTGTATTACACTGAAAATATATAACATGTCAGTGAAAAAAATGTTTTTTGTCTGATAAAAATTATTCTTGGCAGGTAAATTTGTTTAAATATCAGACTTTGGCACATTAGCCACATAGTTAATTTTGGACAGGAAAGCAAAGAGGGAAATGTTAGGAGAGACAAGACAGAAAATTCTGGCAGGATTTGATCCTCATCCAACAGGAACACATGGATCCAGAAATGTGGGCTTCACCACTTTACTGTTTCTCTGCACCATAAGCTAAAAACAAAAACCATGTTTAATCTTACCCTTATTAATCAGATGTTGGTTGCTGCTGAACAAAAATTGGAGTTTATTTCTTTTGTTTCAGAGTGCAAAGAATCCCTGCATCGTGGTTGTCCATCTATCGCCTGCAGTCGTCTTCGTTCCGCAGCCTGTGTCAGAGCATGGCTTTCCCACTGTACAGAGTGAGTCTCAGCATATCATGCGTTAATATGTTAAACCCTCCAAAATGGTGATCCTCTTTAACAGGGTTTTTTTTCATCTCGGTGGCAACTGAAGTAAAAAAAAAACAAACAAAAAACTGAAAATCAATTTCACTGCACAGAAGTATGAGACCAACAGCTGTGTATTTTCTTGGAGACTCTGAATTTTCTTTTCAGGGATATCTAATAAATCAGTTACTTATAGTTTTACAAACCTTTCCAGAGTGTAAATTTAATAGAATTTCTTCTCGGTTCGGTTACCTCTTTCTCTCACTTTGACAATCTCAAACTCATTTTCTGTCCTCCTCCCTGCCCCCTCAGGCTCCAGAGGAGTTGTGTTCCCAGGCGTGCTCCCAGCACACTGAGTTGCGTTTTCTCCATCAGTTGCTGAAGCTCCACTCGACAACTCTACAGAAACTACAGAAACAAGCAGAGTCGCTGCATGCACCTGATCAAAAAGGTAATCAGAGGAAGGAACCGAGGGTGAACTTTTATCACTCTCAAAAGGGCCAGCAACAAGTGCAAAAATAAGCATGTTTGTAAGATTATATTCAGTAACAACAGAACTGAAAACTCCTCTAAACTCCTCTCTGTTCCTCTTCACTGTTCTTCTTAGCCTTGCTGTGCAGAGTTGTGGAGGAGGATCAGAAGCTTCTTAAAACTCTAGTCCCGAGGGTCAGAGATCTCACCCAGCATTGCTCACAGGGCCTTTCTTATGGGAACCAAGTCAAAACTGCCATCTCTTACTGGTGAGTCAAACCTTTTCTGAAATATGACCTATTGCAAACTACTGGACAGAACTCAAAACACTTAATAATTATTGCAATATAAAATCTCAAGCCTGTTTTAGTATTTAGGTTTCAGTAACCATAAACATGGGCATAAACCTTTGCTGTATTTATTACTTCAAGTGTATGTTTTGTTTTTCTATACCTAAATAATAATTTGTATTAGTTTGGATTTAGTTGGCAGTAAGGTTTGATCTTGTTGGTAATTTATTTCATGTTTTTTGTGTGTTCACACATGTAGGTGGGACCAACCAGCCCAGCATGTTCTACCTGAGATCAGTAAAGGAGGACTGACTTTTCAACAGTGGTTACAGAGGTGGAAATTAGCTGCCAAGGCTTCCTACTGAATGCAACACAGAGCAACCTAAAACAAAGTCTCCTGAAAGTTTCAAACCTATGAGGGAGCTCACCCATCTTTCAATTAAATAACTAGACTGCAGTAGCCCAGAAATGCAAAATTTTGCTGTACAAGTGCAATGGTCATAACTGAATTAGTGTTTGATCGTTTCTTATCTAAGATTATATTTCACATAATTGCTGCCATTAATGTTTTATGTAAGTCAGTCATCAATAAAATATGTTTAAATCCTTTTATGTGTTACATTGCCCTCCTTGAAATGCGCTCAATAATGCAGTGGAAAGTTGTTCAACACCGCCTTCTTAGCTCTATGTTGTACATGCTGAATCAGTGCTGCATTTTCTTGTTAACACTTCGTCTAGGTATGAGTGTGGAAATCCATTCGTATCCCAGGATTGTCTTGTTTAGTGACTGCTCACTTCACTGGTCTTGTGATTTGTGGAAAAAGCGAAGTTTCTAGCCATCTTTTTTTTTCTTTTTTTTTTGCAAGGAGTAACGTTGTTTCTTTGTAGCAATGAAGGGGGTGTGGAACAATCTGAATCTCTTGTGAAGTCGGCTCCGCCTCTCTATGCGGCTGCGCAGTTGAATTTTTTTCACTCGTACTCGGGCTTCCGGACGCCAAGACGGACCGCTGCCGCCGAATTTAAAGAGACAGGCGATAGTTATTTTAAATAAGATAAACGGCAACCATTGTCCCCAAGCTTATTTTCCGAGGGTTCGTTTTGTCGGAGCTTGTTATCAGTTATTCTTTAAACAGATAATGATGTTTAATCAAAGTCGTAGCGAGTAGCAGCTTGCCTGTCATCAGCTTGCACTCTAGTGGATTTTCCGTCCTTTGCGTTGTGCGGAGACTGTCCAGCTAGGCAGACGTTGCTGGCAGGCTGGCTTCCCGACCGAGAGGAAGATTTGTCGGCTAGCCAACAACTAGAGATACACCGAAGCTTCCTTCTCAAGTTGTGGTAGTGGCTTAAAGCCCCCTGTCGCCGGGATAATGGCGAAGATTCAGGCACACAGCACCACGAAGCAAATAAACCAAATTCAAGACAAGCCTTACGTTGTGACACAAAAGCAAGTGCAACAGCAGCACTTCCAAAAACTGAAGGTAAGACAGCGAATACGAGAAGGGAAAAGTCCCTCACAGAGTCAGAACCATTTTGTTCGTCAGATCATGGCATGGGATTTGCGGCTTTCCTTTTCTCTTACAGTCCTTAGTGTAGTAAAAGGAATGGCTGGCTAATGTTAGTTAGCTTGCTGGCCTATTAAAAGTAATTCATTGCTTAACAGCTGAACGCAGTGACATTTAAGGTTAGATTCATATGGAAGATTTCATAAATGAGCTGGCCCAGTGACTGTCGAAACACAGCTAACGGTAGTTTCTTCTCTACGATGTCAATAATAGCCACAGTGTGCTAACGTTAACTCCGACATCGGTTGTTCGAAGTTCCTCCTTGTTCGTTTTTCAGCCACCCTGAACAAAGTGGAGGACGCAAGCCTTGTTAGCTAAGAACGGCTAGTTCAGTTGATGAGCAGCCTCACAGAAATTTTCTTTGTTATTGTAGTATTTCACAATGAATGATTTTTATATTAGCCA
Organism: Neoniphon sammara; assembly: GCA_900302535.1. NCBI lineage: Eukaryota > Metazoa > Chordata > Actinopteri > Holocentriformes > Holocentridae > Neoniphon > Neoniphon sammara. The sequence continues at coordinate 12,689 of OMKZ01018072.1, read as the reverse complement.
ACGCGTCACTGTTGGCCAGTTACCAGCTGTAACAGTTAACTACACGTATTCAGCTTGTATTAAATTGTATCTGAGTAGGTGGTGTTGTGGAGTAATTGTCAAATCACTGGTTGTTGGCTAACGTTAGCTTAGCTAACCTTCCCCAGTTCTCTCCAGAGTATTTGTGTCAGTGCTTTGTGTGAATAAATTGTTTTCCTCTCTGTATCGTAGCATGGAGGCTGTGATTAAAGCTATGGTCCAATGAATCGAAGCGCCTTTATGTTTTTTGTGTATACTCTTGATTATTTATTTATTTGTACTGGCGGTAGCTAGTGTATTTGTTGGTATAACAACACTTCACTCGTCAGAGAAGACACCAAACGTTAGCTGTTCATGTGTGCTATTTTTGAACAGTGAAATCGAGAAATTCTGCAATGCAAATTTATCGGTTTGTAGCCCCAAGGCGCTCGGAAATCGTGTAGTAGTATTTGCCTGTGTAACTTAATCATATATAGGAACATTATTAGCTATGAACCTTGGACAACAGATGTGTTGTCAGGCCATTGTCCTGTCAAAGTTATTGAAGCTGCTCGAGGACTGGATTGGCATCATGAACAGCATAATATATTTGTGAAAATGCTTTTCTTTACATTCAAGTAGTGGTGTGGCTTGTTGCTGCATTCATTTTGTGTGTGTGTGTTTTTTGTTTTTTTTTGCTTCTGTGTTCAGGTTGAAGATGCCTTGTCATATCTGGACCAAGTCAAAATACGGTTTGGGAATGATCCTGGAATATACAACAAGTTTCTCGACATCATGAAAGAGTTCAAGTCACAGAGGTAGCTATTACCATTTCTGCAGATATGTAACAGCCAGCTTTATTGTGGAAATGTATAGAAAAGGGTGTCACTCAGCAGCGGTTAAACTATTCACATCGTAATCAACCATCAGCCATTTAGGCTGTGACCAGCAGACACTGATTTTAGTAGCCGGTTTTTTTTAAGCAGATGAGATGATTCTCTACACCAGATGATCTGAAACAGTGCTCTTTTGCTATGAGACAGTGCAGTCTGCATATGTAATTAGACCATCATACATCCATCATACATTTATTGTAATGTTTTTTGGTCTATATGGATCAGCACAAAGTTGCATTAAGCCTCTTATTGTGATTATACAACAATTGATCTTATCTTGAAATTGAAGTGTGTGATGAACAACTTTTTTTTACTAGTGAGTGCTTTCATTTTTACACTGAGCTGCAGGACCCTGTTTGAACTATCTGTTTTAGAGCATGAGCTGGTTGTCTTCGTGAAGCACATGGGAGGGGAGGCTAATCTTATTTGCGAGCACTTCCTCTGTCAAATGTTTCACCACTAAAAATGTCTGCCTGTTCTCCTGAATAGCATTGACACACCAGGGGTTATAAACCGTGTGTCACAACTCTTCCACGGGCACCCAGACCTGGTTTTGGGGTTCAATGCCTTCCTGCCGCCAGGGTATCGGATAGAAATCCCTAAGAATGGAATGGTTTTCCTTCAGTCTCCTTTCTCTACACAGGTAAAATGCTCCTCTTACAGGTGAATTGGAGAAGTTCTCAAAAAAAACAATGCTTTTATGGCAATACAAGTGTGTGAAAACATTTTACAGATAAATTTTAACCTCGGTTTTGAGAGTCATTTTCCCGGCATAGATTTTCCTAAAAAGCTTGTGTACAGTTTTCTTTGATTAATGCTCCTCTGCTTCAAACTGCTAAACATCCGTCACTATCGGCTACTCAGGTGTCCCCAGGCCAGCAGGGAAAGAGTCTAGCTGGCCCTGCAGTGACTGCGACCTCTGGCAGTACCTCTGCTTCCCAAGCTGAAGCTGGACACAGCCATAGCAGTGAAGTCATGGCGGCCCCATCAGAGACCCTGTCTTCCTCAACCACCACAGGACCTCCAGAGCCCCCCAGCAGACTTTCCCTTCCCCTGACCAGCAGAGAGACCCAGAATCAGGCACCCACCTCATCTGTGTCCCCACCTACGTCAGAGCCAAGCCCTGTAGAGTTTGACAGTGCCATCAGCTACGTCAACAAGATTAAGAACCGTTTCCTTGACCACCCAGAGATCTACAGAGCGTTCCTGGAGATTCTTCATACATACCAGGTACTTTAGAGATACCGTGAGTTAAAATACATTATGCACAGTATGCAAAGTAGAACTAGCTAGTTTATGATATATATTTGGCCAAGTATGGGTAAAGTTGCTTTCTAGTACCATAATATTACTATGGATAAATTGTACTCCTTTTTTTTCTTTTTTCTTTTTACTTATTGCCCTAATAATTGCAGTCTTTGTTTCCCTTCTCCTACACTATAGCAAAGAACTGGACTGAGCAGGTTCTTGCAGGCTTTTAACAATAACAGGGAGTTTTTACACTGTTGGTATTTCAGCCAGAATCTAACCAGAATCCTTTTTGCTTTTTGGTATTTAAAAACTAGAATTTCAGGAGGAGAGTAAACAAGTGCGGGTTCACAAAAGAAGGACAGAGCTGGAGGATTATTGTCCGGTATCAAATCCCCACAGCAATCTGTTCCTCTGAGGACACTGACAGTGTTTGTGTCTGTTGCTGTAAGACCACTGGTCATGTGTAACCAGGACAGAGTATTGCAACTTGGCTCTGTTTGGTCTAATTGGGTTTGGTTCTGCACTGAACACAATTTGTCCCTCTCACACCTCTTAGAAAGAGCAGCTGGAGGTGAAAGAGAGTCGGGGCGGCCGAGGCAGCAGTGGGATGACAGAGGATGAGGTGTTCTCCAAGGTTGCCAGTCTTTTCAAGGGACAGGAAGACCTGCTGGCTGAGTTTGGACAGTTCCTGCCTGACGCCAAAAGATCACTGGTCAGTCACCTGACATAGCCATGGACAGCAGTCATGTTGCTACATCAAAATTGTACTACATAAATAAATAAATAAATAAAGGTTACATGAAAGATCACCAGTCAGTTTTGGCAAAAGACCACCAATCATTTGCTGTTGTAATGAGGAAAATATATATATTTTTCTTTTTGTCTCAGTATTTCAGAACGTTTTGACACATGCTTCATAAATTGCTAATGGTGTTTCTCATTTCTATGTGTTCGCTGAGATTATTTATTTATTGCGTCATGCTGATAATATTCTTATTCAGTTGTGAAGGTCGTGCAAATTAATAGCAAAATAGTTGGTTTTCACACAGCATTCTTTGGAAACAAAAATTCAGACCAGTCTAAAGAACTGTATGCCATCCTCGGCCAACTTTCTTTTGCTTCTGTGCATTCTCTCCTTTAGTTCACAGGGAGCTCTCTGACAGGGGGGAAAGAGCAGCTGAAAAGGCCAGAAGAAGAAGACATGATAACCAAACAGAGCAAGAAGAGACCCAGACCCATGCTTCTGCAACACATGACCCCACTGCTCAAGGTACTGTTGTGACACAGCTCATTCTCTATCTGAATCATCTCTTCCAGGAAATATGCCAACACATACATATTCTTGAGCTTAAAAAGTTTCTACTGCACAGTGTGTTTTTATTGTCCCCAAATGGACAGTTTGAATGCCCATCTTTTTATAACTTTGTATGTTAAAAGCAATGTATTAAAACGTGTTTGTGGTTTTTTTTCAATTTAGAAAAAAATGAAGTATTCCTGTACCAAAGATCAGTCATTTGCCTCCGTTGGCAAGCATGGAGTCTTACGAGAGTTTACTTTCTTTGATAAGGTGAGTCATCCTTTTCCAACTCTGCAATGTTTTGATTGCTTCCTTCCTTTGTTCTATTCACTATTCCTTTCACCTGGTACCACCCCAATTCCTTTTTCCCCCTCTCTCCTCTCTTGCTGTCTTCATGTCGTTCTTGATGTCTTGTTCATACAAATGACTTGTTGAAACCATTTCACCAGAAACAACTGATTTCTTGTCACCCCACACTTTGTTCAGGTTCGTCGCCTGTTTAAAAGCCAGGAAGTATATGAGAACTTCCTGCGTTGTATCGCCTTGTTTAACCAGGAAGTAGTTTCGGGAGCTGAGCTGTTACAGCTAGTCACTCCTTTCCTGGGGTGAGTGGATGGAAAGATTGAGATGGATGATTGTATGAAATGGCTAGATAGAATGAGAGACATGAATGAATGGGTGAGTGAATTAGATAAAGTGGTTATTGGATGGATACAGTGGCTTTAGTGAATATTTAGAGGATGCAGACACTGTTGTGTGGTCTTGTAATAGAGATATACTGGTATTACTGCAGGGAATGGCAATAGCTACTGTTAAACATGCCAAAGTTGTTTTTGAACAAGTTTTCACTGTATATACAAATGGTACACACATTAAAGTCTGCATGGCCATATTTACCAAAGGGAAAATTATGAATTTAACACTAAATGAATTGGTCTGCATGATATATTGTTGACTTTGATTCACACAATACTCAAACTGGTGGCATTACTCTGATGGGAAACCCTTTGCCTCTGATTCCCTGTTGCGCTCCTCATCCATGTGTCATTCATCTTTATGATTTTCTTCTATCTCCTTGCAGGAAGTTTCCCGAACTGTACACACAGTTCAAGTCATTTCTGGGGGACAAAGAGCTCTCTCATGCTGCGTCAGGGCTGTCCGATCGCTACATGGAGGGGGGAGGGGGCCGCGAGGTGGACTATGCCTCCTGCAAACGCCTCGGGTCGAGCTACAGAGCATTGCCCAAGACCTACCAGCAGCCTAAATGCAGCGGACGCACTGCCATATGCAAGGAGGTAGATAAATGCTTTGATTAGTATTTAATTAGAAAGTGATAAGACAGGATATTGTTGTGAAATAGTTTGCTTGAGAGGCTTTTCTTGTTGATGATTGAAGATAAGCTCTGTGTGTTTGTGTGTGTGTTTGTAGGTGCTGAATGATACCTGGGTGTCATTCCCCTCCTGGTCAGAAGACTCCACTTTTGTCAGCTCAAAGAAGACTCCCTACGAAGAGCAGTTGCATCGTTGTGAGGATGAAAGATTTGAGGTAGGCACATCCCAACAGTTCAAGTATAAATGTTTCTTTGTAAAGCTGCCAAATGAGAAGACTTCTATACAAACAATACAACTTACTATATATCCCCTTTTAATATTTTGAATTGTGACCCTGCTCTTGTAAAAGTGGAGATAATAAGTTTTAACAGACACCTTCTTGTCTAGTTAATGCCTGCCTTCTTAAGGGTCTGTGTCTTTACCCTCTAGCTGGATGTGGTCCTGGAGACCAACTTGGCCACCATCCGGGTTCTAGAGAGCGTTCAGAAGAAGCTGTCCCGCCTCTCACCCGAGGACCAGGACCGCTTCAGATTAGACGACTGCCTGGGTGGAACCTCTGAGGTCATCCAGCGCCGTGCTGTTTACCGTATCTATGGCGACAAGGCCCCAGAGATCATTGAGGGGCTGAAGAGGAGTCCCGCCACTGCTGTGCCTGTGGTGCTCAAGAGGTCAGGCCTGTAATTTTTCTCTTTGATGTTTGGTATCATTTCAGATCTCATCACAAAACAAATATTCATGGACAGAAGGTCATACTGGAAGCTAGTTTCCTCTGTTGCCTCCTCAGATTCCATCTAGCTTCTACAGTGTTATCTCAACTAAACTATTTCATAGATGCAAGGTGATTAAAACCTGCCATGCTTTGTGAAGAAATCCATTACAGAGCCAGTTATCTACTTTCACATGTGCCTGCCTTATACCATTATGGTGAATTAGACACATTGGAATACTCCAGTTAAATTCACTTTCATATCAAAAGTCTGTATTTGGAGGAGCATCCAGTTCAGCAGCACATTTCATTACGATTGCCAGCAGGGATTTTTAACAAAGTGATACTGTGATGAAAATTTGATTTGTTGGTAGAATTAGGGCTTGATTAGGTCTTTGTATCACAAGACATTGGTCTCTGTGCACCGTGTCCACAGTGGTGAACCAAAACAACAACAGCTGTGTTGAAAAGCATGTTTTGTCTACTTCGTATACCGTGCATAGGCTCATGGACAGTGTTTTACATGTGGCAGGCTCCCACACACAGACTGCAACAGATGCATGCCGAGGCACTAACACATTCCCTCCCACAAATACTGGGATCCTTACAGTCAAACTGCCATATGCACAAGCAGGTGCACAGATGCACACATTTAAAATGACACACTCAAAAGTATGGTTTGTGCTGTGTGAAGTGTCTACATCCCAGGTGTGTCCTTCTCTGCAGGCTGAAAGCCAAGGAGGAGGAGTGGAGAGAGGCACAGCAAGGCTTCAATAAGATCTGGAGGGAGCAGTATGAGAAGGCCTACCTCAAGTCCCTGGACCACCAAGGGGTCAACTTCAAACAGAATGACATGAAGGCCCTGCGTTCAAAGAGTCTTCTCAATGAGATTGAGAGTGTCTATGATGAGGTAGATCTAGCACCTCTCTTTACCTGCCAGCTTGACACTAAAGCTTTCATTATATGAAAAGATTATCACAAGTTTTCTTAGTGTGGATTAACATTGATGTATATTTGTTTGACTTTACTGAAGGCACATATAGTATATTGGCCTGGTGTTAAACATTTTGAAGTGTGTATGTTATTTTACAAAATGTTTTCTGCCTTCCTTGCTTAGTGTTTCCATTCTCATCTTTTTGTGGCACTACTGTCAGAGAAAAATTTTATAGTTGCAGTTTAGGTGATAATAATGATTTTTACTTGATCCTAAGGTTTCATGGTCCTTTTATAGGTAGCTTTACTTCTTTAGGGTCCATGTAACTCATTTAAAACCCATAATTTTTAGTTTTCAGAAAAATCAGTCTGTGTTTTTCTGTCTCAGCGCCAGGAACAGAGCACAGAGGAGGGTGGCGTGGGCCAGCAGGGCCGCAACGGCTCTGGTTCTGGTTCTGCCTCATCCAGCGAGCCTCACATGGTGTTTACCTACGAGGACAAGCAGATCCTGGAGGATGCCGCCTCACTCATCATTTACCATGTCAAACGCCAGCCCACCATCCACAAAGACGACAAGGACCACATTAAGCGTATCATCCAGCACTTTGTCCCTGACCTGTTCTTCTCCCGCCGCGGCGAGCTTAGCGATACTGAGGACTGGACAGATGAGGAGCCTGAGCCTGAAGAGGGAGGAGAGAGAGGAGGAGGAGGAGCAGCAGCAGCAGGAGGAGGAGGAGGTATAGGTGGAGGAAGTGGTAATTCTAATAATTCATCAGGAACAGGGGTGGCCACAGGTAGTCAGTCTCAACCCCAGCAAGCTCAGTCCCAGGCCCAGACCCAGTCCCAGCCCCAGCAGCAGCTGAATGGTGAGTCCAGGCGGAGACGCTGCAGCCCGCCCCAACCTGCAGACACAGAGGCCTCTACCACCTCCAGCAGCACCAGCCAGCCTGGAGGAACTACCGCATCCACCCCGGGCTCAAATCCCATGGAGACAAGCTCAACTGCAGCTGGGGAGAAGGTGGACCTGCGTGACCCCGAAGCAGAGCACCAGAAGGAGCTGGATGGCGTTTACAACCTGTTCTTTGTCAACAATAACTGGTATTTCTTCCTGCGGCTGCACCAGACACTGTGTTCGCGGCTGCTGCGAGTGTACCGTCAGGCGGAGCGCCAGCTGTTGGAGCACAGGGCCGAGCAGAGCAGAGAGAGGCTGCTCATGGCGGAGGGAAGGAGGGACAAAGCCTGTGACCTCGCCATGGAGCTACGCCTCAAACAGCCTAGTGAGTACTACTGTATACACATGCCCCTGTGTGATCTGGTCAAAGTATTTCATGTAAAATCAGTCAATGGATTAAAGGTCTGGGGCTCAAACAGTGTAAGGGACAAGGTGCTGCTGACAAACATGCATCATCAGAGGAAAAAAATTGGTACTCTATAGAAAAAAATCTAGCTCTGTTTATTAAAACATGACATTTCAACCTGAGCCCTTCATCTCATAGAATACAAACAAAGAGACACACAGGCAGTATACATATAATAATGATAATCAACACAGGTGCTAACCGTTTGGGTTATTTAGACCTATACATGATTATGTATACATAGGGCATTGGAATAATTTTAAATCAGTCAACCTGTTGCCAAATGTGACCATAGAAAAATAGGCACATTTTTGAGAGCATGCTATTTTGTTTTTATTAGATTTTTAATCTTTGATTTGGGACATTAAAAAGGTATATTACCTAATAGGGTTTGATTAATTTTGATAATTGTCTGAATTGCTAATCATTGAATCAGAAAAGCAATTTGAGCAGATTTTTTTTCTGATGTTAAATAGGTCTCTTAAAGGTAAACAAGCATTTGTTCGTGGCTTTTAGCCATATGATACAGGATGAGGCTTGTTTGAAATGTTCCAGACGACTAGAAAGACTGATGCAAATGAAGCTTTTTTTGGACACTGGTATGTGGACTGCCTCGTCAGCATTTGGAACAGGAAGGTGTTGAAAGCTCCAGCGTTCAAAGTGTGACAATGGAACATGAATAAATTTGCTTGGAGAATTTTTATCATATCAGTGTTTTATTGTTGTAATGGTTAAATGCCCTGTTTAAGTGTAGTATTGTGTAACATTTTGTCCCAAGTGAGCTGGCATTGCTGTAGGTGTAGCATACTGTCCTTTTTTCCCCACCAGTCAAGTAGTCATGCACAGTATTAAAAGCATCTGATAATCTGTTACAATGAATCTTTTATTCTCTGTTCTCCTCAGATGAGATGGAACTTAAAGAATACTCCCAGCATTTCTTGCTATGGTAATGCTGTGGTGAAATAGGGTGGATTAGTAATATTACATTATAATCCCAGGCTATTATAACATGTCATTTCCCCTGCTCTCCACAGGTGAGGTGGAGTTAGAGGAGTACTACCCAGCCTTCCTGGATATGGTGCGTAGCCTGCTGGATGGCAATCTGGAGTCCACACAGTACGAAGATACACTGAGGGAGATGTTCACCATTCATGCCTACATCGGCTTCACCATTGACAAGCTCATCCACAATATCATCCGACAGGTAAACAGGATTTACACTCACATGATGAGGACACAGAACTTGACAATATACCACTTATGTGTCTTTTCAAAGTTATATCCTTTTGGCCCTCCACATTTTCCTTTTACCAATTTCTAATCCCGCACCTCCATTATTGCAGCTGCAGCACCTAGTGAGCGACGAGGTGTGTCTGCAGGTGGCTGATCTGTACCTGGCTGAAAGGAAGAGAGGTGCAGCAGGGGGCAACCTGTCCTCCCAGTGCGTCAGAGCAGCCTGGGAGACCAGCTACCAGTGGAAGGCTGAGAGGGTCATGGCTGAAGAGAACTGCTTCAAGGTGAGGGCCAAGTCCTGGAGAATACAGTGTAGTGCCATAGACCTTTTTCACAGCAGCCATTTTGACATGAAATAGGAGGTAAACACAGGTGTTACTAATTTTGGCTCTGTTCCATTAAATGCAGCAGAGCGTTTCCAGTGAGCCAACATGAACAGCAGCAGGACCCTGGCTCTGGTAGATCTAAATGGAGCAGAATCGTAATTAATGTCAGTAACACTTGTGTTTACCCTGCTGTTCACGTCAAAATGGCTGCTGTGAAAAGGGCCTATAGAATGGAAAATGGAGACAACCACACCTGGGTAACTGCAGCAGTGCTATGACTAAAGCTGGTGACACAGTACATGACTTCAAGCCTGATTAATAGTTATGATTTAGAGATTGTGTTCAATTGGACTGACAGAGACTGTGATAGTTTGGTGTGCTAACAGTGGACTGCACAGATAATCTGTATATTACAGTATATGAGGGTTAAGTACTTAAAAGACATCTGCACTCGGATACTCTTACACTGTTACATATCATCAGTTTTTGGTGTTCAGTGCATTCCAGGAGTTCTTTCGTGATGGCATCTCATAATTTACTTTTTTGGTGTACTCAGTTTGCCTTAACCTGCCTCACCTACTACTTCAGTGGGCGCTTTCCTGCAATTTCCACAGCCCTCGGAGAATGTGTCCAAACTTGTTGCTTTGAATCAAAGGGGGGTGTTTGGGCATATACTGTAAATATAGATACATAGTCAAACAGTTTGTGAACATTTAGGCCCGTCTTTGATTATGGCCATTATGCATCTGCATTGCATAACGGTCTATTGAAGTTGTTGATGGAAAAATTGGTACCGCTGTCTCCCTTCTGGGTTTCCCTCTTTGATTGTTGAGTGTTGGTGCAGAATGGTCGCTCTAAAGAGACGTCCTTGCCCTTGCTTATTTTCACCGTTGATGTTTTAATTAGCTGATCAAGTAAATTGTGATTAAACTCCATTTTATGGTTGCTGGAAAAATGTGCACTTGTTATGTTATCTACGTTCATGCAGTTATTCGTAGGCATAAAAAATACGCCACCGTATTGCTTTTTATTACTTACTTCTGGACAAGTCTTTTCATATTTTATTTTGAGCTGGTCAATAACAAATTAGAACAGAAACTTTCAATATCCCAGTGAACACTGAGTATGAGGGAGAAGAAAAAATACATAAATTGTGGAAAGGATTGTTGCCTTGGTTTTGTGTGGGATTCCCAAATCCAAGTTGTCAGGTGTTTGAGCGTCTGTGATGCACTTGTCAAGTGTGTCATGTTTTTTCACAGTCTGTTCAGTCGCATTAGTGTGTCCCCATCTTAAGACGATAGAACACAGTACCATGTAATATGGTACCACAGAAGGGAGGCAGGATCACAGTTTGAGAACTGCTTCAAGGTAATGATTGGTGATGGAAAACCCATAATCATTTCTCATTAAACCTTCGCCAAGCCTTAATATTTTACACAAGGCTAATCATTTTCCTCCAGAATTCATTTTCTGATGGGATATTTGATACTGGAGACCTTTGCATTGTGATACTTTGTAGCGGGGACATTTCCTATGCAATAAAACTCAAACTAACCTGAAGGGAAATGCTAGATTTCTCAAAACCTTTCTAAAGCAGTACCTGGCTAGACTCTTAGAGACCTTAACAGCTTTAATTTTGCCCTATTGACTTGAAACCCACTCGTCATTTGTGGCTGGTTTTGTCTGGTTTTGTGTGTTTATTTAATTTAGGTTCACTAATGGATTGACTTGTGTCTTGTCATTTTTGTGTCATCAGGTGATGTTTATCCAAAACAAAGGTCATGTGACAATGACCATCGAGCTACTGGACACTGAGGAGGCCCAGGCTGATGACCCGCTAGATGTACAGGTAAACAAACCATACAAATGGTGGTGTTTTCAGACAGGCTGATCCCCAGCACCTTGAACTTCATTTGATTGAACTTAAATATTAATATTAATATTAAATATGCTGCTATTAATGATGACGCTCTCTTCTTCCCTCAGTGCCTGTCCAGCTACATGGAGCAGTTTGTGGGAACAGAGTCCAGTCTGTGTTCTCAAGCAGAGGGTTACTTCTTCAAACCTGTATTTCTGCCTAGGTAGGAAAAAGTTAAACATGCCAGAGAGATATTTATTCAGCTTGCTGTCTTTGGTGTTTTCTCATCTATCTTGATGTCCCACAGCACACCTCATATAACATTAAATCATCTGTAAAGCAACTTCAGTAGTATCCACTAAATTTATACACAGATGTGGAAAAGTGGTAAAAGCAAAATTTCTGCAAGTTTAACTAAAACTCTGGAAAAGCATGGTTTGGTCCAATATACATATGACTATATATTGTCATATATTTTTGTTACAGGATCACTGTCACTAGAATACTTGTGAGGATGAGCAATAGTCGTGAAGACAATTGATCAGGTCTGGTTGACATATTGCCTGGCCTAACTGAGGACATCACTTGAACACCAGCCAAAATATTCAAATCCAATCAACAATTTTTACGATGCTGGGTTTCCTATGTTATGTATCTATCTATGTGTACCCGTTATTGTCTGTTTGTTTAAGTGCAGTAACTTCTAAGACCAAAACAAGTTTCCCTACAGAGACAATAAAGCGTCTCATCTCATCTCATAATTTAAGATCAGGAAAAATGCTCAAGATTAAAATGGACAGCATGTAGAATCCTGAAACTAGGACAGTAGCTACGAGAGGTCATCCTTGTGTCTCTGTCTCCACCATGCATGATATAGAGGTGCACTGATGTATTGGTCAGTAATTGTAATAGTAATTAAAAAATCCTGTGTGTTTTTCTGCAGGAACCTGCGTCGTTTTCGTCGCTGGCAGGTGCGGCAGGTGGAGGCCATGCGCTGCAGGAGAGAATGGCACCGCCAGCTGGGTGTGGAGAATGCTGGCAGCCTGGACTGCCGCTTCAAACTCAACACCCACAAGATGGTGTTTGTCATGAACTCTGAGGATTACATGTACCGCCGAGGGGCCTTAGTGAAGGCCAGGAAGGTAGGGTGGAGCCATTGCCATTTTTTTTTCTTTTTCCAAAACAATTTTTGCAAATTGTTCATTTCTATGTTATATTACAAGTGACCATTTGATGTATCACCTGGAGCATGTAGAGGGTAATTTTTGTAGTGGCAATCAAGCTTTGCTAATATGTTTTCAATCAGCAGAAAACAATCATTCAGTCCTGTTTGTCTTATAGATCAGGCCCTAACCAGTTTCTTTTCTTCCTACACAGTCGCAGCACAGAGTGGCTGTGAGCCAGCATGAACGATTTGACAAGTGGCACCAGGGATGGCTGTCCAATCATGTGACTGCATCAGCCGAGCGTTCGGTCCAGGACTGGCTAATGGGCGAGGAGGAA